>JAPYYS010001129.1:0-180763 GCA_030522525.1 Campopleginae sp. 14b
AAATTAGAACGCGGAAAAGGACCAGAGAGAAAAGGCAAGGCGCGAAGAGCAAGAGACAGAGACAAAAAAAAAAGCAGAAAGGAAACGAAAAAAAAAAAAAAAACAAAACAAAAAACAGAGAGTCTCGGGGGAGAGTGAGAAGAGTAAGATGAGAGCGGTCCGAGAGTCTCGCGCGGTAGCCCGCACGAGAAAACATAAGGAAGAGTGTGAGAAAGACGAAAACTCGTCTCGTGAGGAACAAAACGAATGGACAAAAAATAAGCCAACAGAGATATAAAAACGAGAAGAAGAGAGAAAAAAAAGGAAAACGGAACAGAGGACTAATAGGGAGCGGAGAACCGCGCGACGAAAGTTATCCTCCGCAGCTTAATACCCGCCCGCCCGCCCGCCCATACTCTCAACCAACTCTCGTAAAAATTTTATTCCGCAACGAGTGAGAGCGACCAAAAGACCGTATCGAGGTGTTTCATAAACTCCAAACAATTCCACTCTTTTTCTACCCCCCCCCCCCACCACTCTTCCTCTCCGTTTCTTCTAATCGGAGCTTTAATTGACTTTTCTCACGTCAAATATTCGTCGATTCATTCTCTTCATTGAATTATTTTTATTTTCCCGTATTTTTTTATTCGTACACATTATCCTCTTTGTTTTTTTCCCGATCGGAGGAATTTCCAACCCAAACAAACCCAAACAAAAATTCAGCAGATAATTCGGCCTCAATTTATTACCGAGGACGCCCATTTATTTCTCTTATTATTTTTGTCATAAAAATTGTGATTATTTAAGGAAATGATGCCAGCGAGATAATGAAAAGTTATCCCTCGAGGATATTATTTTAGTTGCCGAAAATGTTGGGGATCTCGTTATTACATGAATTTGGAGATCTCGCGTCCGGCGATATCGAAGCTCTTAATTTCGTCGGAAATGTCGATAAAACATATCGATATACCTACATAGGCGAATGGAAGGAGGGATTGCGTGTGCAAGGGACACGAGGCCCGGGGCCTGCTCCGGTGCTGGAAGCGAGAACAGGTGTACCACGCGCGGCGGCCAACGTACCTGTCTCAAAGAGCTGCAAAACGTGCCAGACGCGCCGCGTGAACATATACCTTAATTTTCTTGTATATTTCGTGTATTACATGAATACCCTCCTCCTCCTCCGTATATATTCCGTGAACGGTGAGGAGATCCTTGGTCAGGTGTCGGACGGACGCGTAAACAGGTAAGAAACGTTGAAAAATAATGAGAGAATCCCGAAGCGGCCGAAGCCATTAAAAAAAAATGCATCCATAACATTTTCCTCCGCGTCGTCAAACCCCAATTAGATTTATAAAAACTCGCAGAATCAAAAATTGCATCACAATGAATTTTCAAAGAGAGTATTTGGAGGAGGAACGTCATTGTAAAGGTTGAGCTTGATCCTTTCATCAGCCGCTCGGATCTCGAGTATCTCGAGCAACGTTTTTCGAGTACTCGCGCACAAAAATATACATGCACGCGGAGCGTTATGGAAATATAAATATAGAGATTTAATTGTGGCGAGACGCATCTCGTTCGTTATTTCGTTTTTTTTTCTTTATTCATCTCGCGAGTAGATCGTGTAATCCACCGCTGCCGCTCGCTGCCATCAGGTGGCAGCATATGCATCGGGAGAGCTGGATCTCGTTCCACCGAGAAGGAGAAACGCGCGTACAGCCCGAGGAAGCCTCTCGCTCGCCAGGCTCTCCTAATGAAGACGAATCTCGCGTACGAAATGCTGACGAGTTATACAGACATAAGCGAGCAGCAGCCGAGCAATGAGAAAAAAAGCCGATCAAATCCGCTCCCTCTGCGCGCTCTCGTGTTTTGCTCTGCTCTCGGTGTCTTTCCACCACTTTTTCTCATATCGCCTCCTCGACTCTCATCGTCCCATTCAATTTAGCCATCTTACTTTGCTTTCTCTGCAAGATCGAGAGCCTTCATCCGAGTCCGTTGGCGCCCGATGTGTATATTTATACAAGAGAATAAACTTGATTGAGATGGAGCCGGAACGCGCGAGAGTGAGAAAGACGGGGTGCCAACATCCGGAAACGTTTTCCCTCCAACTTTTCCGTCGCGTAGCGTTTCGTCTCGGCGCAGGATTGTTCATTCAAAAAATTTCCGATCGTTCTGGCTCGTATAATTGTATCCGCAACGATTAATATCATCCTCCGGCGAAAATACAAAGCGACCTCTTTCCTAAGACCAACATTTCCGAGAGCCTATGAGCGAACGCGAAAACTCACGATAAATTACGAAATATCGCATATAACTACGAATTTATAATTTGCTTTCGAGGCTGCTCTGGTGTGCTCGTGCGAGCGACGTAACACGCTATTCTACTCGCAACGCGACAACCAAATAAAGAAACACGAGCAATTCCATTATCACCAAGTGCTCGTTAACTATTCCGTTTGCTTATTTTTCAACGTCACCCAAATTTCGCGCCTCGTGCTCGTTAATCCGCGCCTCCAGGAAGCTCCAATTCTTTCCTCGCGCATTAACGTCGCCCCGATGAATTACGCAACACGAAGAATTAAAAACGTCATGAAAAAGAGTGAAAAAACGAAATGAAATTCAAAAAAAAAAACCAATCAATTGATTTTTTCCCATCGACAATGCGGAAAAAAACAAAGTCGCCTGGTGGTACTAACGATCGCGCAATAATTTCGGCCCCCGAGCTGCACTCAAATTCCCGACCGTATACTTTCCGTTATCCACATATGAAATAAAATGAGCGTAAAAAAAGTATATATGGCAAAATGTATAAGCTCGAGCGGGTCCGTCGTACCCAGAGACTTCCCAGGTGGGTCATTTGACGAGTAGGTTGTTTGCATACGTTAGCACATGGTTACTAAGGTGGATCTAACGTTATATATGACATTGCAGCGATATCGATCTCCGAGCATCCCCTTAATTTTTTTTTTCCCTATATCTATATACTTTATACGTATATAGATATAGATATCCATGGGCGATGATAAAAGTTGCAATTCCGTTGGTTTCGGAGCGGAATTTGTGAATTTTTACTTTCGGAGTAATTTTTCAACAATTTTCATCGGCCCACTTGATTATCTCGATGGAAAGAGGAAAAATGCGGAGGCGAAACATTCGGCGGAGAACGTAAAAATGAGGAGGGCGCGAAAAAATGTTTAGTAATATGACGTCTCGCAAAGTGTATCATCGCGCGAGATGAAAATCGGAGCACGATTAATCTTGCGGAGCGTAGAGACACGAAGAGAGTGAAAAGAGAAAAGGATGCGGGACGCGAAAGAGGGAGAAAGATTGACGGGAGGAGGCCGCGCGGAATGCCCTTGGGTCTAAACGACTAAATAAGTGTTCCAATTTCAAAATTACCCGCTAAACGATTTGTAGCCCGGCCTGAAAATATATCGTTGACATGTGTGTGGGCAAAAGCAAGAGAGGGCGCCCCCTTTTCGAGCCTTTTCGAGCTAATCTGCTCGCAGCAGTGTGTGTCCGCAAAGAAACGACCGAATGAGTCTCCAAAGAAATACGAAGAAATAAAAAAGGAAGAAGCGCGAGTGAGAAAGAGAGAGGAAGGCCGAGAGCGAGGAGGAGACGAAGAAACGAGAAGAGAGTCTCGCAACGGGAGACAAATGACTGTCTCCCAGCGAAAAGACTCGACGAAATTGCTCCGTGTCTCGCTTGATCACGTTTACGCAATCTTTCACGCGGGCTCTCGCTCGTCCCGCGCCCTTTCAATATCGCCATACAAATATATTTCTCGCCCCCACACCACCACTAATTATCGATCCTCCCCTCTAATTGCCGAAGAATCATTTCCCTCTAAATCACTCGCGTCATCAATTTTTGCATAATTCCCAAGTGGCACAATATTTATAACGGCGTCAGAAGCTCGCCGTAAATTACCGTTAAACCGTTGTAAAATATTTTATGTCGAATAAAAAAAAAAAACTCGCAACGCGACTCCAGACATTAAATTGTGTTCATCACGTCAAAAGTTTCGATGGAACATTCTTTTTGTTGCCTCGATTTTCTGAAAAAAATTTCAGAAACCGCAATTTTCCTCATAAAAACCTTTGAATTTTGGACTCGTTACAAATATCGTTGCCCCGGACAAGAGCATCATCGACGCATATTTCGCTTTAAATCGGCCGACCGACTCGTGGGAGACCGAGCCAGAGAATTGGCCAATGAGATTTTTTTATTTACCAAATGAATTCAGCTATAACGATCCTGTCGACACCATCATTATCGTCCGCGTGTTCCTCGTACACCATTCACCGATCGCACGCTTCGATTCGTATCGTTTCACCCGCCGTTATATATCGAATTAACTACGAGTTCCAGTCGCTTCTGTTCGTATAAAAAGAGAGCCAGCGAGGGAGAGAGAAAGAAACAGCGGCGACAACAAAAAACCGCTTACGGAAGAGTTCAAAAGATTTCTTCAGCATGTTCAATTAGCCACCATTCCCCAAAGAATCAAATATCTGTAGCGTATAAAAGAAAACTTTCTGCACAGACATCGTTCGCTGCTAAAAAATGTGCCGGCATTTTTTTTTCGCTCCAGCAATCACCAACTTTTCCGAAAAATCCGATTCATAAAAAAAATTGGATTCCCCATCATTTAATTGGGGATTGAAAATAAAAAAAATGTCCACACTGACGATTTAATTGGAAATGGTTAAATTTTTGGTGGTCCAAATTGGCGCCAACTATTTGGCTCTGCCGATTAGATACGCCATCGCGGAGACCCCCGTTCAAACGGAACAAAAATGGCTGCGGACACGCGATCGCTCCAATCGTTCGAGACGATAATGATTTTTTACTAAAAGCATATAATAATGATAATTAAATGCAAACATTTATTATAATTAATTAAAATGAGGAAAAAATATTGAACGAAGTGAATATTGAAAAAAAAAACTTGATTGCAGGAGAAACGCGACGACTGTATTCGGCGTGAATGTAAAAATCATTTTCTCCAAAAAAGGAAGGATTTGTTATGGAGAATAGAAAAAACGAGATAATAACAACGTGGATTGTTGATAAGAAAGGCTAAGGTGATGGGTTCGGAACGGATGGAGAAAGAGGAAGAAAGGAGAAGAAGAAGCGGCGAATTTGTGAACATCAAACGAATTAAATCTCGACGGAGAGTCGACCGCAGAAACTAATATCTCAGCGCCTCTCTGTCTCGTTCCCACACGGCTCCTCACTTTTTCTTCCTTCTCGGTTGCTTCTCTTTGCCTCTCTTTACCTGCCAATGTTGCCAATGATCTCTGCCTCGTTTTGCCATGCCTCGCGGGGGATGCTGCGCCGCGAAGCTTGGACGAGCGAGAACCATCTCCCTCTCGACCCCTTCCAATTTCCTATTTTTTTTTTGTTTTCTCCTTCACTCGCATGATCGTCGACGACGCCTACGAGCGAGTTCAGGTTTCGCGCCTTCAGCCAAGCTCTTTGCCTCTTGATATTTATACACAATTCTCTCCTTTTTCCAGCCCTCGGACTCGGGCCCTGGAACCTTTTTCAAAAAATGCGAGAAATGAAAATTTATAAAAATCTTTGACCAATCGGCTCGTGATTTCCCATCAAATTTCTACGCTTCACTTCTTGACCCACATGCGCGCAAATAGATAACGAGGCACAAGAATAAAAAAGAATAATAAAAGAAATATTAAGGATCACATTGATCCTTTGAGCCTCCGGCAATGAGCGCGTCTTCGATAATGCGCCGCATTGTATCACGCGGAAGAAAGAACGACCGAGTTGAAAAAAAAAGAAAAAAAAAACGATGCGGGGAAAGAGAGAGAGAGAGAGAGAGGGAAAAACGATGAACATCAAAATCCGATACGCCGTCTCCTTAATCATCCGATATAGTCGGACCTCCTATACATGTATACAGACAACACATAATATAACTTTTGGTCCCGAATCGTTAACCTTATTACGAGTCCATGCGCGGGGCTAGAAATCCAAAAGCTTTCCCACGCGCCAAACAGAGAGTATTCAGCAAAATCGGTGCTTCGCGCGCCTCAAAAACAATTCATCCATCCATCTCCTTCCAACTATTATTTTAATCCATTATCTCGATCACGATCCATCATGCACTTTGCGCGGCTCATCCTATTCACGGACAATCTTTTTATTTCACAAATTTCATTCTTTCCACTTTGGACATTCTCTTGGAAAGTTTCGTTTCATTTTTCCCTCCATAATTTTGTCAATTATCTCACCAACCGAGAGAGAGAGAGAGAGAGAGAGAGAGGGGTGTAATGCACTTGACGCCGCAAACAAGACTCTTTCAGTCCGATGACTTTTCGATGATCCGGCTGTTTGAGCGATGACACACTCCGGGAGGGCGTTTAACGCTCTCTCTCTCTCTTTATTCCTACTCCGGCGCGCTTTCCATCGCGCTTTGTATATTTTGATGCGGACCAGCAGAGAGACCGAAAGAGGTTGAAATTTTGGGCAGGATTGTACTCGGGTTGCGCAGGTGTGACCGATCGCGGCGGCCTTTGATCCACCAACGACTCCGCTACTTTGTCCATAAGACCCTTCGCCTTCCTTCCTTGCTCCTCATCCTCGCGTATGTATTTCAGAGACCGAGCTGATGCTGCCCCTCCAACTCTCTCTCTCTCTCTATACCGTGCCGCAGCTCCGCGCAGCAGTTAGCATAGAGCCCACCATATCGCGCGCGCGCGGATACTTTCTCGTAAGATTCTTCAATCTCGCCCACTTGTATTTCTCCCGACACCTTTTAATTCTTCATAGGCTTATGCACGACCCGACACCCAGCGGATCGTTAAACGCGTCGAGAAACTCGGCCATTTTCCTCATTTTCTCTATAAAAACTTTTGACGCGCGTGTCAATTTCCAATGTCATGTTCATAACTCGAGAACGGTTGATTCATACGAGCTCTTGATTATCTGAAAAAATTGTTGCAATTGGTAAAAAAAAATACGAATTGTAGAGCATTTTGAAAATTTCAAAAAAAAAGCCTGTCGACGCTCTAATTTCCGAAAACGTTGAGATCTTTTTTTTTCTCCTTTCGATGGTGAAAAAAAAAAATTGCAAATTTCTCGGAGGCTCTTCGTACATTGAGGCGATACGAAGCGATCGCGAGAGGGCGAGGAGCGTGAGATCTTACATAACTGCGGCCGGCAACATGCGCTTCTAACTCGCTACATGCATGTGCTTCGCTCCGCAGCACGGAATTTCGTGATGGGTCCGGAACGAACGCGTAATACGACTTTTATGGATAAATTCCAACCATCTCTACCGCGCAGCCTCGCTCTCTCTCTCTCTCTCTCTCATTCTTTCTCTTTGGTACTACTCGCGGTTATATATACAAAAAGAGCCACCGAGAAAAATGCATATGATTTGTTGCTCCCGCGTCGAGCATCCAGCACAAGCTTATGGGGCTTTTACATAGCTATGCTCCTCGCGTCCGTGCCTTCGAGAGCCATTGGAAAAATCACGCGTGTGGGATTCAGCCCTTTACGATCATTTTTTGGAAAAAAAAAGAAAAAAACACACATTTTTTACTTTTTTTTTATGCTCCATCGCGTTTCGCTCTTTTTGTTGTTGTCGATATATCGCCATTTTTGACAGCTCGTAGTTTTTACTCTATCTCGCACGGGATCAACATTGTTCTCGAGCCTGAAGGGCCAGTGAACGTGTTTCAAATATTTCGATGACGAGCTGC
Organism: Campopleginae sp. 14b; assembly: GCA_030522525.1. NCBI lineage: Eukaryota > Metazoa > Arthropoda > Insecta > Hymenoptera > Ichneumonidae > Campopleginae sp. 14b. The sequence goes on from JAPYYS010001129.1 coordinate 7,707, forward strand.
GAAATTTCATAAATCGATAAATTCGAGAAAATGTGTGAGGAATGAAAAATTAAATTTTTTCGCGTCTTTTTGCTGTTACAGAACAAGCCAATCACCTTAATCTGTTCAACAATCGTCAGCAGCCGAAAAAGAAGCGCAAGAGTAGAACAGCGTTTACGAATCAGCAGATATTCGAGCTGGAGAAGCGTTTTCTCTATCAGAAGTATCTGAGTCCGGCGGATCGTGACGAAATAGCGGCACAGTTGGGTCTGAGTAACGCCCAAGTGATAACGTGGTTCCAAAATCGTCGAGCGAAACTCAAGCGGGACATGGAGGAGCTGAAGAAGGACGTGCAGACAGTAAATCCTCTCTTGGTTGCCCAGCACCATAAAACCTTTCTCGAGAACGTCCAGGATCTCGGTATTTTGAAAAAGAGGCCATTGCCCACATCGATAGACGAAAAGTCTTAGAGCCTCGGAAAAAAAACATTCAGTATTTTCATCTCGACAGTGAAAAGAGAAAAAATGTTCAAATTTATCGTTCGAGCGATAATTTGTCGGGCCGAAGAATTTTTCGTATGAAATCGTGTCGATGAGGACAAAATGAAAAAAAAAACAAAAAAAATACCGACCCCCGAAAATATTGCCGACGCTTAAAATGTCCGGACCGAGTGAGAAGTGACGAATAAAATTCGCCAAAACTCGCGAATCTCGATTTATCGATCGGAAAAAAATGAAAAAAAAAAAAAAAACAAAAAACAAAAAATTCGGCCGAAACTCAGGAAAATCGAGAAAAAAATGAATCGACAAAGTTCGTGACCGAATTTCGTATAGCCACGTGTATTATAATGTATTTATTTATGGAATTATCGAAGCCGAATCGGAGGAATGAATAATTAATAATCCGCAGAGGGACTTGATTGTTATATTATAAAAAAGCGATGATAATAAATTATTGGTATCCATAATGAAACAATGACTTTTCGATAAATACGATCGACAAGAGAATCGCCTCGATTTATCGCTGTAAATAAATTTGTAAATAAATGCGTTCGATCGATTAAGAATACGAGGAGGAGCGAGAATAACAAAACAAAACGCATTCATCTTTCTTGTAATATGCTGATTATTAAAAGAATATATATGAATAGAAAAAAACTCGTCGTTGTACGTGATAAGAGGTTTAAAACAAAACAAAACGAAACAAAGTGTTATAAACGATAGAATGGGACACTGCAATATATCCTAATTGTCAGTTTTAATTAGGGAGCTTTACGATTTTGTATTAAGAACGCCGAGACATTTTTCATCGTGCTGTTCGCCACTCTCGGAAACAAAACAAAAAACATGTAATGCTCGATGAAAAATTTCCTCGCCTGATCTAGTATTCGAATGACTGTGAGAGCCAAATGTGGTTGAGTATGTTTTTTTTGAGAAAACACAACGTTTAGCAAAGTGTATAGTTATCCGAAATAAATGGATATATAATTAACGAAATCTCGCCATTTTTCTCCATTTTTATTTATTTTCCCCATCACCAGTAATTAAGATGGAAACAAAAAGTTATAAATAAAAATTACATCGAGCGCTATAAATCGATTTTTTTATCTCCATTTTTGGAGAATTTTTACGTCCAAAATTCCAGATTGAAAAGTACGTCGTCAGTTTTTTGAGGAAAAAGTATCGCGATGTTGATTTCAACGTGAAATAATATCGAACCGTATCGAAGTAGAAAAATTGATGGTTTCTTTCGAAATGATGAAAGATCGTACGGGATAATAAATAGTTATTCACTCGAAACGGGCATTGCCTTGGCAGAAACGCGTCGATAGTGATGAATCATTTTTTTTCTCTATTTCGAAGGAAACTTTTTATCTTGGTTTTCCATTGAATCTCTGGCTGGAAAGAAAAACCAGCTGGAGTCGTTTATTTTGGGATATCGAAACGGAGCCATCAACATTTAATGGCGAATAAAACGTTCAAAATAAATGATAAAATTGTATGATGCAAAAAAAAAAGAGGAAAATTTTGGTAAAAGCCGAGCGCGCTGACGGCGCTTTGTTCCCGAGCCCGTGATATACGTGGAAAGATCGTAACAGGCCGGAAATACAATGACGAATGCGTGGAAACCGGAAGTGGCGATAATTAAAATGATTTTTGCGTGAAAAATGGATCAACATTGATAAAAATAGTACGACGAGCTCATGAGCGAGGATTTGGGCACATATATATCTGCAAAATATGCATTTTAATGACGACTTCCGGGAATCTGTTTGATGCTCTGTGTTACTTGCTCTCGATCTTTAACTGCGCTGGAATTTATCGAGCTGCTCTGTGTGTATTCCGCACCATATCCCTTTTCCATTAGCTCGTGTAGACATTCTCGTGCTCTGGCACTCGTCATAACGTCACGAATAGCTGGACATGACACGAAACTAACACGTCCGGATCGCATTAACGCATATATTCGTGAAATAATTCACTCGAGCTCTCTCTCTCTCTCTCTCTCTCTCTCTTTAGCTCAATATGCGGTGGACGTCGCGTTATTTTTTTCAATCGCATTTATATTTTTATTCATGCTACAGAATTTCTGTCAAAAAATCTCGCGAAATTCGTTAAACTCGGGCGATGCTGATTCATCGAGTCACGGCGCGCTACCATAAATCCTCCGAGCAGCGTCCGTGAGTCTCTCACACGATCCTGACTGCTCCGGAGGCTCGGCGGCGAGAAATACGAATGGAGATTTACACAGAGGTATGTGTGCATTGGCATTGCCAAGTGTATCTCATGAATTTCCATCGCAAATCGCCGCGTATTAATCAATCATGCTAATTACACGTTGCATTACACATTATTTGTATGCTAATACACGAAGCTATCGATGCATCGATACATTCGCTCCAAACGACCGAATAAATTAAACCAAAAAGCTGCAATCGAGCTCGTGGGAGTTTTTTTTTTTTAATTACTTCATCAACCACGCGCGTTTACGTAAAAGTAAAAGTTTTCTTAATTCTCTCTGCTCAGGCTCACCGACTCAATGAGTGGAAAATTTTAATCGTTACGTTAAATACATTAACGACGTTGCTCGCAACATTCTCTGTCGATGTTGCGCTTTGAAAAATAAATGAGTAAATAAATAAATAATAAATAAATGAATAAAGTATGAGAACTCGCGCAATGATAAGAGGCACCAGCATACATAAGAATCGAAACAATTTCATTTCCCACGCACTATTAATCTTAAATTTCTAAGTAAAAATCGAGAATAAAATAAAAATTGAAAAATTCTCGAAATAATTGGAGCGACGAGATTTCATTGATGATTTTTAATTGGAAGGATGATTCAGAGGGTGACGGGATTTGGTGTAGGCTTGAACGGTTCGAGCGGTAGTTCGTAGCCATCGCTATATAGACGTATCCCTTACGGTTACGGGACCATATATGAAGCAGTAAGCAAGGTAGCCCATGCCGCCCTGTAATTCAGGCGCCGCTACAGCCAAATAAAGAATTCATAATGGCGATGATGACCACCGTCAATTTTCTCGATATATCCGATACATCCAATAACTCGCGAAGCCCCGAGAGAGCTAGAGAGAGAGAGAGAGAGAGAGAGAGAGAGAGAGGGAGACGTGCGCGGCGAAATGAGATACAAATCTCGGTTCTTCGCGCCCGCGCATCAATACCAGTCATTGCTTTTAATGAAATACATTTTACTTTATCGATCACGATCAATTTTCCGATAAAAATATTTATTTCCATCAATTATTTATTTCTCCAACTTTTTTCGGTCGTCCAAAAATTGAAATTTTCGTCAATTAACAAATTTCGATTATATTTAAGAGCCCAAGGGCCCGAATCCGATGCGCGCGCGAAGGGATCGATTTCTCGATGCGCCAGCAAAGACAGTAATATTACTGGAATGCTGTACCTTTTTCTATATACGCGCCGTTGACTACCGCGGCAGCGCTCGTGGCAAAGATTCGGCAAATGGTTTGACAGCCCACTCTGTATGTTTATATATATAAGGGTCACGGGGTAAGAGTGTAGGGCACAAAGCATGGAATTCGTTGCCCTTTCGGTTCGATTTTTATTATTATTACGCGGTAGATTTAATGGTGCGGTTTAGCAAAATGCCGAACGCGTTATATGACCCAAGGAAACAACGAATTTATCGGGTAACATTGTAAGGACGTATCGTCACGAGTCTCGACCATTTCCAACGTGGCCTTTTCAAAATTAATCAAATATATATACTAAATGAATAAGAGTGAAAAAAAAAGGTCCAACTTTTTTGTGAGGTCATCAAAGACACTTTTATAAGAAATATATTTTCTAGTCAATTACAGTTTCTAATTCGCCGAAAACAAAGCCTGACTAATATTATTGCCAACGCGGATTCCACGTTAACAGTCAGAGCCTCGAATTTTATAACAACTCGGAGAAAAAAAAAAATTTACGAAAGCTAAATATAAATAAATTTTAATTATTGAATAAGTAATGTTAATTTTTGTTTTCGAATAATAGTTTAATAAATAAAAAGTTATTGAAAAATAAAAATAAAAGAGAAGATTTATTTTTATATTTTTATTTACGAGATTTTTTTTTTCCCGCGTTTTGATGAAATTCGGAGGCTCTCATAGTTTTAACGAGGAATCCGCACGTTGGCAATAATATTAGTTAAGGTCTGCTTTCGGCGAAGTAAAAACTTTTATTCGCGTTTATTCGCGCGAAAAGATCTCGTGCTGACCTCATGCTGCGGTAATGGCGCGAGCGTGTAACGCACCAAAACACACACACACACACACACACACACACACAGACACAGACAAGCGCGCACGAAGGCTGATTGACCCTCCGCGTTTGATGGATTCAACGTCTACTTAACACTCGAGAAGCCAAATTATTGTGTCGTAAAGAGAAATGTCGGATATACCTGTTAAGCATGCGGGAGAAGCTTGGGAAGAAAAAAAAAAACCCCGAGCCTTGGCTCATATTTTTCATCATCAGCTTTCCGATAAGTCTTACTATACTTCATTAATTCCCAGCGTGAAAAAAACAATAATTTCATCACAATTATCAAAGTTTTAATGGAAAATATCTTTATTAATTGCGAGCAAAATTGATTGTTTTATAGTACGAACCGATAACGAGCTCGCAAAAAAGGAACTTATCGGTGGGTTAGAAAATCGATTACGACGTACGCAACGTTCAATATCGATTACTAATTAATTGGTCGGGCTGAGCCGCTCATTCCTGGCGATTTTTTTGCTCGCCGATTCTCCGCCGCGGTTAATACATAGTTGGAATAATAAGGTGTATTACGCGTTTTTCAATTATCGGGGGGGGCAAAGAGGCTCCTCGATCGCATCGAGTAGGTATATCTTCGCCGCGCGATGCCGAGCGCTATATATGACGTCACGTTCGCGCGGAGGTTATGGGGTAGGGTGGGTTAGCAAAGGTGGGAGATCCGGCGCATAGGTTAATGGCAATGAGGCCCCGCGGGACCCACTCAAGAGCCCCCCCCTCACAAGCACAAACTAAGACTGGTTGGAAAAAGAGAGCCCGCGGACCTGCCAGCGGCTCGCGGCTCCTGATTACAGAGCTCTCTCTCCCTGACCACCAGATCCTCGCTACACTCTCGCTCTCACCTCGCGCGCAGTTATCGTGAACCGAGAGCCAGAGCTCGTACACAACCCAACACCACCACCATCATCACCACCGCCACGACGCTATACATCAACCAGCTCGCCTCCAACTTTGCACACACGATCTCTCGCGTGCGCGACTAATTACGCGCTATCGTATATACCGCTCACGTATACATTTACGGATTTTTGTACACGAGAGCATCCAGCCAGATCGGAAAGGACATATCGATACCAAAACCATTCCAGTCCGGGATATTGAAATTATATTTGAAATTCAAGTTTTTGCAAATTTTTTTTCTCGTAGTTACAATTTTCTGCTGCCTAGACGGTAATACGATATATTTTTGTGGATTGAAATTTTTCGACATACATGCTTTAGTCCACAGTCTTGTCGCTTTCTTTTTTATTTATTCGAAACATCAAAGACACAATGAACGGGCCCGTTACGTCGCACACGTTACCCATGCGAGCAGCGAGTGGAGTAGTAAAAAAATAATAAAAAAATACAATAAAGGTTTAATCTGTTATACACGAATTTACATGGCAAATGTACGCGAGGAAGGAAAAGAGCTCGAGTGGTGCACGACGGAACGACGTTACATGCCCGGTACAATCGCGTTTCTTCGCTATTTATCGACGTATATGCTATAATAAGCTTAAAGGTGTTGAAAAGCGTATAAGCTTAACGTTCCGATTTATTCAGGGCGAGGCCTGCTTCGAGGTGGTCGTCGTCGTCGTCGTCGTCGTCGTCGCCGCCGCCGCCGCCGCCGCCGCCGCCGCCGCCGCCGCCGCCGCCGCCGCCGCCGCCGCCGCCGAACACCGACTCCAAAACCCCACGACGTTTCTTTCACCTCATTTCCGGGCATTCCAGTTTCTCCAAAAATTCATATCACTCCCGCGTTAAATACTTCACGCCCCCGTACAACATCAGAATTAACTAAAAATATAAATAATAATAAAACCAACGCGAGTCTTGTCGCTCGCACACCCAAATTATGGAGAGGGCGGATCACGTGACCGCTTGCCATCCTGTCCGCCATCATGCAGGCTACACGATAATTAGACATGCTTCGTTTCAGCCCACGGAACCCCTTAACGACAAAAGCACCAAAATTCTCTCGCTATTCCGATATCTCTCCTACAAATTTAAATAACACCATTTCCTTCATTCCTCCTTCTCGTAATGATTGAAAAAAAACCATTTCGTCCTCTCCAAATGTTCAATTAATCAAAGCTTATCATTATAATTATTTACTTTTGATAACAGCACTCATTTTTTATATATATAAAAACAAATTTTATTTATTTATTATAATAAAAGTAAGGAAAAAATAAAAATCAAATGAATGAAAATAAACAAATGAATTATTTTCATTTGTAAATAAATGAATAAATAAATGATAAATAAGACTAGCACAAAAGATGGTCGCGTCAAAAATGTTTGCAGGTGTTTCCAAAATTGAGGTACGAGCTATACGAAGTGATGGAGGAAACATCCGGCCGCAGATCACCATCGATCCCATCGGCAGGAATAAAATAATATAGTGGGGAAGAAAAGAAAATTGAAGATTCTCGCGCCTTGAGTTATACATTCGCCATTTGTAATATAGTCGTTATCTCGTAGTGTGGTCCGTTCGAATTGGCCCTTATTTCCGTCCAATATGAAAGGCCCACATTCCTTCTTATACTTTTTTTCAATCCCTTATTTCCGCATGCTCCTGGCTGCTCCTACTCCCCTCTCTAAACCCGATGCACTCGGCAGGCACGACGATGGAGAATTAATAATCCACTCGAACCTCTCAAATCCTCCAGTCTCAATTTGCAACGTCCGGTCGTCCGCTCATCCCTCACCATCTAATTACCTTTTATTCACAACCCTCAAAATTACCAAAATTTGATTTTCTTACCACATGCTCGTTACATATCGCAATAAGGCGTACGAAAAATAGTCGTACCAATAGAAGACAAAATTTGCAAATAAATTTGGCCATTGAATTTGAGAAGTTTCATATATTTATATATTTTGAGGTTGTACACAGGACGTGTGGCGTGTGTGTTGGCTGATGCGGCGGTCGAATGTGCAGATTAGAGAGCGCGGGATAATTAAGTAGCACCTTGGAATAACGCCCAGCAGGTAGAGACTAGAACTACACCGGCCCCTACTCTGTTCCGGGAGGCTTATATAAAAGGGCTCGAGTGGGCAGAGTCTCTGTCTTTTTATTTCTTCGGCGCATTTATTCGTGTCGAGTGTATATATGGAATTTCCTTTTTTGACATGCACGCATTGTGTTTTTCTCGCATCTCCGATCCTTTTTTATCCCGCGAGTCCCATAACCCGGCAAAAATCAAAATCCCCCGAACGTATGAGAAACGTCAAACGAGTCTAATTTGGATTAAAAAAACGCACGAAAATAAAACATGCAACGTTTGAAAATAAATTATTCACAAAACTACTCTATTATCGAAATTACATGCCCTAATATCTGCAAAAATATAGTATTTTGAAATATCGAGAAATATATTCGTATTCAGAATATTCTATCACGCGATCCTTGGCCGGAGTTTAGTTTCGGGCCATCTTCAAAAAAACTGTTTAATCATCAGACTCCCCGACTTTCAATTTAAGCAACCAATGACCTTTTTATTATATCGAATGAATAAACTGGGGAAAAAGGTTTGTTGAAAAAAATCGATATTTTATTCGATACGTTCGATTAAATATATATTTTTTTCTCTAATCCGAAAAAATTGTGTCATCGCAACGAGAAATATTCTAGAACGTCCCTCTAGAAGCAAATTTTTGTCCTTTTCATTGTAAATTTCGCTGACGATTCCGTTAGGGACCAACGTAACGGAAATTTTGAAATTATCCGTAAAATATTGAAACGAAAAAAATGTATCGAGCTAATTTAAAATAATAAAAAGGACGTGGTACCGATGCATTCGAATTGAAAAAATGCAACAAATAGTTCGAGATGTCACTGCATGTTCTCGATACGTATGCCCGCGTTAGTCAATTATTTGACTCTCGTTCTGGGGAGAAAAAGAATTTGCGAGGTTATTGAAAAAAAAATGAAAAAAGAAATAAATATGGTCGGTACATGAAAAGAAATGAAAGCAGGAGCCGTCTGGTGGTCCGTCGAATGAAAGGTGTCTCGCCATATTCGCGGTATCCAGGATCCTGAGAAAGGAAAGCAGGAAAGGTGGTGCGCCGGGCGCGGCGAATGAGAGGGTGGAGAGCCGAGGCAGTTGAGGAAATTGGGATCTCGGTGATGGCGAAAAAAATAAAGAAAGAGTTGTTGCGCGGAGACGTCGCGTTCTCCATGAGAATAAAAAGGAAGAGGCAACTTGCGCGGGCACTGCTGTTGCGGATTATTAGCGCGCGCGAAAGCGCCGCATCTGTATGTGTCGATTGCGAGGATAAGCGCGCGGTCTTGTCGAAGGTGTGATTTGGACGTGTCCACGAACGCCTCCTCCTTCTCCTTCGGTCGCACCATCTCCGCGATGTTTCGTTTCCATCTCTTTCCGCAGGTGATCCCGCGAGCACGCGGTTAGGATTCGTCCTACGCCGGGCAACAGTGAAGGAATATCAAGCTTCTGGTCGACTGCGCCGAAGAAATATCCGCGATCTACACGCAGAGATGATTCCCGGCGTCCGAAGAGAAAAGGACGCCGAGCTGCGAAAAGCAGGACGAGCTGCAAAATGAGCCGAGTGGACGACGAGGTGAGCTTGAGCGAGATATATAAAACGGGCGCGCGGGCAGGAGGAAAGAAAGCGCGAGCGAGAAGCACGCATGAGATCGCGTTGGAAAGGGCGATGGCGCAGCAGCCGAGACGAGAGAGAGAGAGAGAGAGAGAGCAGGGTAAAGCGATCCGCGGTGGGAGAAGATCAAACGAGCCGACGAGCCACGGGGTGGTCTTTCCCTATATACCAGGCAACACTTTTCTCTCTCTTCGTCTTTCCTCCTCCTCCTGGTACATTACACGATCCTCTACATCTCTCCTCTCTCTCTCTCTCTCTCTCTCTTCCTCTCGTTCTTGTTGCGTGGACCGAAGATCGCTTGCGCCAACATTTATACTCTCTCAGTCTCTCTCCCTCTCTAGCTCGATCTTGCTTCGTGTGCTCTTGTACATTAGACAAAGACACACAAGAATCGTACTGCACTCTCCTCTCTCACCTCTACATCACATTCGTATTATAAAGTTGGACGTGAATTCCCGGATACGAAACAGTTGACCTTATTAGTACAGCCTCGTCTTTCTTCATTCACCAGAGTCTCAAAGTCCCGAGTAAAATTATTTGTGACCCAGCCACCGACTGTCTGCTCGGGTTTTCGCATACGGATCACATCGAGGCGCGGAGCAAATGAGCGCGAGGACATAGGCTCGCATGGTCGGAAAGAGCAGGGCGCGGGGTCACGGGGGATTATTTTAGTTGGAAATCGCGAAGCGCCGCGAGACCCGACAAAGCAGGCCTCAAAAGAAGAGCGCACCGGTGCGGTGCGCTCTCGCCTCGTTCTCTCATCCTCGACTCCTGGAGGCGATCGTCTCATCCTTATCTGGCGCGTGCTGCTGCACTCGCTCAGCAAGAGTTTCGCTTCTCGCTCGATCCTTCAACTCGTATATTCTCTGAGTTGCTTTTTTATTCCTGCTGAACGCGGGGTATGGATGCTCCTTCGGCTTTTCTACTTCGCCTTCTTCGGCGCGTCTCCGTCGTCATTGCGGGGACGAGCGGACATGTCTTATTTCTCCACACCTTAGCTATTATCATACAAACGTCGATGATGAGATGGTTATATATACCCCGGAAAAGTTTTGCGGTCGCTCGAGAGCAGAGTCTGAGCTTATCTCCGCGCCGACACACCGCATCGCAGCCGCACAATCTTTTCACCGATTCCCACCAGTCTCATTGTCTCTATCATAAAGAGCTGGGCTGCGCGCGCGCGACGACCAAACACGCACCAAACTCTCCGAACGAAAATCGCACTTTCCTCCTCCGTGCTGCCGCTCCTATTTACTTTTCAGCCTTTCATGATGAGCCGCGAATCGGACAATCTTACGATTATTCGACGTTGCAAAGCCAATTTCCATGGGGCGATCCCCCCTTATACGCGACTCTGCCGATAAAATCATAAGCTTCCCCGAGAGGATCGATGGATCGATATATCTGCGAGCGAAGCTGCCGATACTCCGATCAAGGCTTAATAATATCTCTTCGGATCTGCCTTCGTCTTATTCTCCGCGCGAGACTCCTTTTGTCCGGGTTAATTAGGTAACACTTGTCGAGGGTATTAAGGCGCATCGCGGAATAACGCGCAAACCCGGTCCGCTCGGCAGCACCGCGGGTTTTCTCGCGCCAACTGCGTTCACAAATTATTACAATCGGTCCGTTCGTCCTGCTGCCGCCCAATGGAAAAACGGACGTATATTGCTCTGCCGCGGCGTGAATCAGCTTTACCCCAAGGATCATCGAGATTCTCAGCCACAGATAACATTCGCCGCGGCTCTTTTACTTCATTCTTTCTGCGCCCGCGATCGTGTCAACTGTATGAACGGACAAAAGTGTGAAAGGACGATAATTACCGAGGCATCTGCTGCCCAAAACAATAGGAACTTTAATTTAATTACTAAAACTCCGAGCCACATGCCGCACGGGCTTTCCTGCTGCTGCTTGGGTCAAAGACTTAAAATTCACGGATAATAAATGGGAGAAAATTCAAATCTAATTCGAGATTTTTTCCTCAACCGCCCTACGAGGACGATTTGAGATTTGTGTGACGTCATGAAACTCCCGCTACGATTTTTCTTTCAACATATTCACTGAAAATGAAATGTTGTCAAAAAACGTCGATATTTTGTTGAATACAGCCAACTGAATATTTTTTCAAAATTTTCGTTATTCGGTGATTTTCCAAACACAAAACGTTAAGTCAAACTTATTCAACCAAGTATCGCCATCTTTTCCTTTGGGTCACTGCCGCGTCTCGCGCGATTAAGTTCCGATGAAAATGAGACATTAGAATGAACCCGGTGTTGCGGAGGATTTGACAGGACGCCAGGGCGAGAGAGCATAATGAAGAAAGACGAGCAGGAAGAAAATAAAGGATGTGAATGCGGAATGATCGGGCACGATGAGGCAATAAGCGACTTGTTCAGCGAGCGGGCACGAGCTTCGGCGGTAAGAGAATGGACCAGGTGGTGAGAAATTAGTAGTCCGTACGGTTTGAAAAGGGAAAAGGAGGCTGGAACATGGATGAGAGCCGGGCTTACCACACCGGGGAGTCCAAAGACTCTGCTCCGAGAGTCCCCCCCCCCCCCCCCCCCCCCCCCCCCCCCCCCAACCCACCCCCCCGCGCGCGCCCACCCCCGCCCCCGCAGCGGGGCGCCTTCCTTTTGCTTACCTGTCGTATTACCCAGGGCATCTATAGCTCAATTTGCCGACACCTCGCTAAGTATAGGTTGGGTGGGTGGTCCTTCGCCTTCGCTTTCTTCCTTTTCCCCTTCAACCCCTGTGCGCGATGGAGCTGCACGAGCAACGCGGCATCCCGCAGAATCGGAGAGACCCGAAGGCCGTCTGTATATGCGCGCCAGCACCGGAGCACGAGATATGCTCATGGCTATCCGGCGCAACACTCGCACAGAGCGCTCCTCAGAGTATCGCGCCTCGCGATATATCTGACTTTATAGCTTTTCCTGCTGCTGCTGCTGCTGCTGCTGCTGCGGCGCTGCTCTCGCTTTGTACTTGATGTTCCTTTTCTCCGGTGCTCGCACAATATCGTATATGCGGCATGTCTCTTAATAGATCATGATACTCGCGTGCTGTGAGGTGTGGGCACTCTATGCTGTGAGCTGTAATCCCCCGCCTCGCGATGAGACAATGGCTGGAGCGATGCGAGGATCGTCCGGGGACCCCCGAGAAAGTTCAACAACAACAACAAAATAACCGAGTCACACCCACCGGAGATGCCCAAATACATGCGCCGCGGATGAGAATTCGCTTTATTCGCGTCGTACGAGTTAATTTATATCGTTGCATTCGTCTCTTTCGTCGCGGTTTATCCGGGCCTGAAAAAACTACCCCGTTGTAATATCCCGCCGGAGCGCGAGCAAACTTATAAATGCCCTTCGACACGAGATCGCGTCGTTGGTACTTGTTTTTACCGCGCGCACCAGTTTACGGACAATAATCAGCCCGATTCTCGTAACTCGCGGCCGCGCGGCAAACAACATTTTCCGTATAACGCTCTCTCTGCTCGCGTTTCAACACCGCAAAGCCTCGAGAGAGGCTTCGAGCTACGAAATATCGATGTCACTTCTCGGTACGCGACATCCAAATTACCGATTGTTCCCGCAAAGCCTCGAGTACTCTTGCGCTTCACCTGAAAACAAAACACATTGTCGCCCGAGGTGGAGCGACTCATAACGACGAAGCAGGCGTCTCGAGCGAAATAGATTTTTTTTTCACCATTGCCTGCAGCGTGTCACGTTCCGATCGGGTTGAAATTCCGAATTTCAAATGGCCGCACCCTCAAAATTTCCTCAAGAATATTAAACTTCTAGAAATTCGACATAATGCGAAAGGTTGCCGCAAAAAATATTTACTTTAAATATCGACGTTTTTTGACAACATTTCATTTTCAGTGTTGGCGACTCTGAAAATTTGCTCGATCGTGGGAGACTCAACAAGAATTATCATATTTCGAAATAATTACGATGACGTCATGGAATATATGGATGGCGAAGAAATAACAAGCTCAAACAGACATCATAGGCTTGTCGGCGGACAAGGCTCGATATAATAAATACTTGATTTAATGCTACGTGACTGCATGTTATTCGTGTCGAATCGACGTGTTTCGATCCGTGACGATTCCCGCGCGGCAAAGACATCGGGCGCGCGAACGTGCGAGCAAGAAGAAGCGGCCAGAGCCATCAGTCGTTAATCAACTTCCGCTTAGTCGCACGTAGAGAGTCTCTGTACGCGGCGAGCAGCGCAGGAGGATCCCGACAGGGAAGGGATAACCGCTGGGCGATCCATTCTCCTCCGGATGACCCGAATTATCAGAAAAGTATAATTCAATGCCGCAAACCTTTTTGTTTTTTTTTTGTTTTTTCAACGACTTTGGCGAAATCGTGAAATTTTGATGAATTTTTTTGGCTCGTCCTGACAAGGTGTCGCTCTTTGCGGACCGCGACGACGCGACGCACCTCGTAGAAGAAAAGGCGACGCGCGACCTAGAAGATCCATAATATTTCTCGGTTTTAATCGCGATAAGCGCGAGCGCGCGCGCGCGCCGTAATATTTTCGAGGTGCGGGCGCTGCAGAGAGAGAGAGAGAGAGAGAGAGTTGGCTCCCAACTGGACTTCAAAGGGTGCCGCTCTCCTTCATCCGCGCCGCCGTACGACCGTGCGAGCGAGAAAGATTTCGAGCTCATGCGAGCAAGAGCGAGGCGAGGAGGAAGAAGAAGACGAAGAAGAGGCAGCGAACGAGGAGGAAAGAGGTGGCGCGGTGGTGACGGTAGTGGTGGTGTTGGCGAAGAAGGAGTAAAAGGCAACGAAGCCTTCGTTGCCGCGAGGAGAACGAGCGCGGTGCGCGAATGAGAGACGAAGATGGTGAGACTTGTGAAAATTATACGTGCCATGCGCCCCGGCAACTTCGAGGAGAACGAGCGAGAAAGAGTTTATCGTTAAATTTCGTGACAGAAAGAGACGGCGGAACCGGATCAGCCAAAAAGATGCATTCACAATCGAAAACAATTATCAAAAAGGCCCAAAATTATTTTTTATTCGTCTCGTTCGAAATCCGTGATGTATCTCCAAATATTTTTATTCAAATCGATCCTTCCCCGCGACGTCCGAAGCTCCATGTTTTTGTACTGACGAAGAATCTTCGTGCGAGGCGCTCGTTGTTGCCCTTGTGAGCGCCGCTTAAATAAAGAGCAAAAGACTCGAGCATCGATAAAGGTGAGAGCGAGAAGCGGCGGCAGCCCCTCGCTCGCATGAGTTATATACGAAAGAGAGCGTGAGGTATGCTGTAAAAGGAAGGAAGGAACTATAACAGCAGAGTACAGCAGGAGAGAATGAGTGACCATCGCGGGGCGTGCACGGTACACTGCGTAGACAGAATTAACCAGGTCTGGATAAAAAGAAGATCGGCGGGCGGCGAGGAGGACAGCGAAAAAGGGAAAACCGTCGTGCCGGATGATGATATTAATTCGAGCTATCTTTTCGTATGTTATTGAATTTGTGCGATCGTCTTGTCGGAATTTCAGCTCCGAATCGTGTCGAAAAAATAAAAAAAAAACACGAAACATGAGACCGGAGATCGAGCGCTCGTACGGATTCCGAGACCTGCCGATAACGAAAACACGAAATCCGCGATCAATTTCCAAGCCACAAGCTTATCGCCCAAGTGTCAAACTAGATTTCAGCAAAATGTTGATCATCGCTCCCGATTCACTCTAATCCGACTGGTTATTTCAGAGCAAACCAATTAGTCCGTTGCTACTGATGTTTCCGGATAACCGATGTCTCATCCATAATCCATCGAAATATATCATTCATTTTATTATATTTATATTTATTATTATATTTGTTAAGAAAATGGAGATTTATTTGTCGTTCGAAAAGCCAGAGCGTAAATTTCATTCCTTCTTTTAAAGTTTCTAATTTGTTGTGAGAAATTTCTCACCGGCTACCGGCGGCTCACGTGCATCGATTCACGAAATTCTTGAGCTATGTTCTCTCCGCGCATGAAGCGATGGAACAGTTTGTCGTAGCAATTAGGAGGATTGAACCGTGTGCTACCGGGGCCGCGGGCGTCCGCACGAAAATCAATACAGTAACCATTTACTTATTAGAACTTTCGGGCTCGAGTCTAAGCCCCGTTTTCAATTCTCTGTTTTATTATCTCATCCATTAAGCGTGACCAAAGTCTCTTGGTCCAGGCTCGAGATGCATGCGATGGAAAAATAAAAAAGAAGAAAACTTGAAAAATAATAGAAATATGTAAACGAGGCGCGGCGGAGAAAGGATCAAGTAGCAAGAGTTCACGGGGCCCCTCATGCATGCTCGCGGTAAATGTATGCTGGAGATTCGCGCTCGCGCGAGCGTTGTCGTCGCGTCTGTTGGGCTCGATACGCGCCGTGAAGCGTCGCAAAACGGCGCTCTCCACCTCAAAGCAGGCCGCACACTTGACGTAGACGTTGTCGTGTGTACTCGTCGTCGTCGTCTTTCGTGGTATTTTGCCTACGGATTCCGGAGCTTTCGCCGTCCCAACTCGCAGCACCCTTGCTCTTGTCTTTTCCTCACCAACTCGACGCCCCCCCCCCCCTCCCACCGAGTCTATCTCTCTCGCACCCTCGTTCGCTTAACTGCAACGCTATATATATTAATTGGCCAGTGGGTCTCGGCCCTGCGCGCACGACCTCCCGTCCATATCCGTAGCAATATTTCATCAATCACTAAAAAACAAAATCATCTTCCAAGAGATTGCCGACGCCAAAATTCTAGCTCTCGGGTGTCCGCTCCGCGAGCGCCAAATTGGACATGCTATCTAAATCGTACTTAGCCCGCCGGCACAGTCTCCAGGCGAAAATCCCACGCGCCTAATACATCCGGGAGCATTCGCCTGTGGGATATAGCGTCTACCGAGATAATCATTTTCCGCCGAATCGAAGAAATAAATGGAAACGTTAGTTTTTTCTTTCTGTGATGGAACAAAAGTTTGAGGATGAGCTCGCCGATCGTCATTTCCCCTTTCCATGGGCCATCGCCGCGGGCCATCGAGCGTGACGAACCGATCTTGAGCAATCAGTGAAAAATTTCGTAGCCTTTTACCGCGTGTCCGTTGCTGCTCCAAGTATCTCGTACACGTCGACGAGCCGCTTTTCGTAACGTCGTTAAACAACCTCCGGTCCCCTTCTATACCTATAGATATTTCGTTATATCGCCGTTTTATAATAATTTCCAATGAATCCGCGATAAACGATACCGTGCATCGCGCACCAATTGAAACGAAAAAAATGGCGGAAAAAAAAGCACTCAATATCGTTAGCCTTTCGTACCGTTATTTAATGGCTTCGGAGATACACTTTATTTGCTATCTTGACGGATATATCTCGTTATTAATTAATTCTATTCACGTGATCCTTCGCCCAAGCCTCTCTCTCTCTCTCTCTCTCTCTCTCTCTCTCTCTCACTCTTTCTCCGTTTGTCCTTCTCTCTCGCTCGTTGTCCTTCTGAACAGGTAGCCAATTGAAGATTTTTTTTTTCCCCCTCCTGAAAAATACAACTACAGTGTTTCATACTCGGAGATGAGCTGTCGGAGACGCGAGGCCGAGTTAAAGAATACATATAAACAGAGCGGCAAGAAAAAGATGGATAGTCGGAGGAATTGGCTTCGGCATTTGGGCAGCTCACCGGATCCACGGATCCGTCTCAATCAGCAGCTTCTCTCTCTCTCTCTCTCTCTCGGGAGAGAGGGCGAGAGGGAGGCGCAGCATCCGCAACGAAATTGTGAGGTTAAGAAAGAGATCGAAAAAGAAAGCCGGACCGACGAGGAGCGCGAGAAGAAATCGATAGATCAAGGCAACACCTTTGCCGACTTGACGAGCAACGTTCGGCAGCAGCCGCACCGGGCGCTCCAACTCCCCCACTTTTACTCTTCTGCCTCTTCTTGCATGCTCCCGTCTCAAGTCGATACGATGAGAAATCCCGCTCAATAGCCATTGAAAGCTGACAAACGCTTATTCGTGTTAATCCACACGAAAAACTAAATACTAATAAAAAACCGTCGAAAAATAATAATTTTCCAAATCGTCAGCAGTTTCCCGAGCCCTTTCCGCCTCATACTGGCTCGCGTGTTTACAACCCTTTCTGAAGGGGAATACCTTAACGGCGCGATTCGGAGTGACGACAAGAAAACAGAGAAGAGAGAGAGAGAGAGAGAGAGCAGAAGAGAATAGCCACCCGAGAGATGTAACCAAAGTCTAAAGAACCGTCTATTAAGTTTGAAAACACTACCGGCGCTCTAATACGGACCGCAGGGACGCATTCCGTAAAACGAAAACACACATTTTTCTCCCGAATACGTTCCGGACCGAATTCTTCCGTCTTGCATTATTTATTATTTTTTTTCTTCACAGTCGAAAAAATGAGTCAACGCTTGGATGACAAATTGTTTATCGATATTACGCGATATTTCCATGGAATTAGTCGGTTAAACTCGTCGAACGATCGTCGCTACCTATTCTAACGTACAGCATTCTCGTATCTTAATCAACTAATTAGGTTGTTTCTTGTTGCGAACGGGGGGCCGTATTAGATCCTGCAAGGACAAAAAAATTGGACCACCGTGTTCGTTAAGCATCGTTTGGCTTGGAAAGTTACGTTGACCCTCAAACAAAAACGTGAATCCCATCACAATAACGATCTTTCCATCTAATCATCATTATCCGTATTTAATTATCGTTCAACAGGTCTCCGCGTAATGCGGTTCGCTCCGTGTACAGCAGCATTTTCGTAATCATTAAATTGTTTCAAGTTGCGTGCAGCTCGCGTGACGTGGAACGATAAATAAATTCAATACATTAAGAAAAAGAAGGAAAAAAAAAGGCCAGAAAAGAATATTTTTGTGGTGTCTTCGTGACTCGTTAGCAGAGAGCCTCGATATAACGCGATACCACGCCGACGACCTTTTTCCTACTTGCCGCCGTGCCGCGGCATAAGGATTAAGAATAAAAATAAAATACATGAGAATAAAAATGATAATTTGCCTAATGACTTATAAAATGTTGGTCGTTCTGAGTGAGAGGCTTAACGGTTTAATTGCCGTCTCGATGCTTTTCAGCGCCCGCAAATGAGCCCACCGCATAGAGCACGATCGGCACTCGACTCGGCAACACGTTTTTTTTCTTTCCCATCTTTATTATTCCATCTCCCTCGCTCGCGAGCGTTGAACCTTTTCTCCTCGGAAACTACGACGACTTGGCGAAATACACACACACACACAGAGGAACAGGCCGCGCGCGGCGCGGTGACACTCCATCGATCACCCATTAATTCGATTCCATGGCCTATACCCGCTGATGCTAAAAGAGCCCCGACAAGTAGTCGCGATCATCATCAAAATAAAATACATATTTAACAAAAAGCAAAACAAAAAACAGCCGACAACATGAACCGCGCGCGTAATCCGCCGTATCTCGAACCGCGCGAGTCGCGCCGACTCATCCGGCAGGTGTTAAACAACTCCGCCAGTTTCCTATCCACACCGCGCCGGCGGCGCATCTATCTCAATACATATTTGTACATAGAAAAGAATCATCAGCGCGTGTTACGCCAACTACTAATTTTACCTCGTATAACTTAAACTTTCACCAAGTGTCTTGATTATACTCCGTGTCAGGCCAGCAGCCACTCGGATAAATCATTATTATTCGACTTTTCATTTTTCCAATCAATTACGCCAATACAGTAGGGCGCGTTCATTCATTCAACATTGTCCGCATTATTCCCGTTAGCGAATTTATTGCTTAATTGAATGGCCATAGCTGTTGAAAAAAGTATTGCCAAGTGTCGTAGACCGAATTTATAATGCCATTAAAATTCCCAATCAATGTAATCTCTGCCGTTTGTAAATTAATATTCGTTATTGCTCGGGGCTGGATCGCGTGTCTCTCGGGAGCATCGCGAGTTCCATCGCGCACGAGACAATAGCGCTCGTTCGATTATTTTTATCTCGAAATATTGAAAGAAAAGATGCTGCTGTGACCGGGCGCAGCCTCTCGCCAGAAAACATGCAACCTCCGAGGACCTGGCGAATCTCACGCGCGGGAACACGCTCCAGGGGGAAACAGGTTAGTTGCTCGCTCGCTCGCTCGCTCGATTTTGCTGTCGCTCTTATCTGCTTACACTGCCCTGCTGCGGCTACTTTTCGAAACTTGCTCCGCACCACCTCATCGCGTACCATATACTCCATCAAAGCTTTTTATTTTATTACTATATCATTCCGTAATGCGCAACCCTCTCGCCCTCCAAACTTTGCCGCTTTTATTACGCCCTGCTCTTGTCGGCATCCTTTCCTTTAATTACCCTGTTTTTTCAAGGTTTTGTTATACCGGGCGCGCTCGCCGAGATGAGCCCAAGCCGCGCACCAACATCCAACCCACACAATCTTCTCGCCCGACAGTCCTCGCGCCTCAATCTTTGCGCCTCAATCAAAAACACACACTTGGCCATCTTAATTCTTCTAGTTTTTCAATAAATCGTATCAAGATTAACCAACAAAATGGCGCCATCGTTTTTAATAAATGATATGCCGATAAAAAATTGAATAAATATTAATAGAAATTTTTTCTCAATCGATTCTCTAAATTACCGGCAATATAAATGTTTATTTTTTCTCGGTATATACCGTAAGATCTCATGAGTGTGGCTGCGGATCTCATTTCCGAGAAGATTCTAAAAAGCCTCAAACCCATCAAGCAAGACAAAGACTTTGATCGATTTATTTGATTTAGTTTTATTTTTAATTCGGCAACGACGACGATGAGCTCATTGGCGCGCGATCGATAATGACTCTTCAAAAGGACTCAATTTACTTTTTAGTGACGCACACCGCGGTTATTTAGATCTCTCTCGTATCGTGCCAAACTGTGCCAAACACTCGACCGTTTATCATTTTAAATGGACGTTTGTTTAGCAACGATTCATCGATTCATCCGCTTTTTCTTTATCGTCGAGGCTCCCAAGCTTCTGCTCCCGGGAAATCTTCTCATCGAAAATAATGGTCGAGGATAGCAGGAAAATAATAAAATTTACCATCGCGCGTGGTCTTGATTCAACGAACCTCGTTGACCGATTGATCGAGGGCAAACGATCGCTGGCCGAGCATTAAACGTTCAGCTTAGATACTCTCTCTCTCTCTCTCTCTCTCTCTCTCTCTCTCTCTCTCGCCTCCGCTATAAATATCCCGAACTAAGGTTTGATAATCCGCGAGTTAGTGAAGAGGAAAGGAGCAGGGGCATATATCGGCGTTCTGGCATCGTCACGAGGCGGCTCCTTTGGCCGCAATTTTTTTCTTCGCGCCGCGCCGGAGCTCAACGTCCATCTTTTAGAGGCTACCTTGGATCGCTAATTGATTAATCATGATCCCCGAAATATGAAGCACCGTTGGCGTCGAGTCTTTTTATATAATATGCGGGGCCCGTTCGTCGAGTATGCTTTTCATCCATTCGCCGCCATGTTTCTTTGCTGCAAGCCACCACCAGCAACGACCAGCCTCGAGCTATGACCGCGTCAGATAAACCGCGAGAAGGAGTGTTAAAAAAATGAAGATACGAGGAGCGGCGCACCGGCAGCGGGAGAATACAGTTTGCTCGTTCAACTTGGCGGTAATATCTTTCCAGGGCCACCGTCGAGGGCGTGTTCCAAAGACTCTGGCCATCATCGCTTCCTGCCGATCAAACTTGGCGTTATTAATTCTTCTCGTAATCGATTGAGAGAATTTTTAATTAAGAAAATAATATACGAGCTTCGCGTTTTGCTTAACGTCGTGCCTTTTCGGAATAACAGGACACGCCGCGCTTAATGTCTCGGAGAGTTATTGATTCGTCCCTCGCTCCGCGCCGCACCAATTTTCGAGCAGCCCGGATGTTCTAACCTTTTGGAATTCACTCGAACCTCAACCGTCCCCTCAAAGTCATTCGCTATTTTGTCAATTTTTCCTTCAATACACGCGGCCAACGCAATTTTTCTTTATAATATCAAAATTTATCTTATTTTTACAATATTTTCCATTCCTAACGCAACCATCAGCCAAATTTTCGATTGAAATGTGAAAAATTGACTTTTTCTAGAGACTCTCCAGAATTTTGTGATTTCCGAAACAACAAGAAAAACTTTTAGCCGAACGTATTCACCAAAATTTTCATTAAAGTTTGTCACGTCGTTCGGCGATGCGGGAAGATTCGCCGATTGCGGCTCTCGGATGCTGGCAGAAAATCTCAATCACGCGGGAGCCCTCGGCCGGGCTGTGCGCCGGGCTTCTTTCGTACCGATCGTTCTAAAGCCGTTCACCGATTGGCCGAGGGGCGTTCAAAGAAAGCCGCCGCCATGACTCGCGCCCGCGCGCCTTAGCTCGGCCGTCTCGCGCGCTCTTTTGTTTGTGAAACAATGGCGCGCGATCCCCTCGCCACTCGCCGCCACGAGCTAAACCCCATATACCAATGCGTAAGCAAACGCGAATCGACGCAACGTCTCTCTTTTACCCTGCTCGCGTTGCTTCAAGCGCGCGCCCGCGACACACACCGAGCCAAACTCCTGGCTCGTCGGCACACACTGCGCCTCCTGCTTCGTATTGGTTACTCAATCTATTAAGAAAATTACACTTTTCTCTTTTGAGATATCCTCCGAGCGAGAGCCGATCTCGGAGGATTATCTTTTGTCCAACTTGTCGGCTCACAAAAGCCGATAAGTGGAGCGAGGTGAGAAACTTACTTTATGCCATTTGGCAAAACGATTAGCCGCAACCTCTAGAAAACCGTTTCTACGCAAATTATCCAACCTCTTGAAAGATCATCCTCGCGTGTGGCCAAAAGGAAAAACGTTCTTTCTACCGCGAGAATGTCGCGCCGCACACGGAGATCCAGCTGCAGGTTGTACGAGTCTATTAACCCGTTGGACAAATGTGCACTTTGACTTTTCAAAGCGTTCTGTGTCATCGATATTTTTACGGATTGGCAACTTTTTTCCAAAAATTCATCAATCTCAGAAATTTGTTTTTTGTTTTTTTTTTGCTTTATGGCCATTTCAATTATAATTGAGCTACTGACATTCAACTTGCACCGAATTGAATGTATCGTGTCATATTTGGAGGGAAAAAAAATCCGGAATGATTCCGAGGAATCTCGCTGCGCCCACGCAGACGAAAGTTCTCACCACCTGAAATTTTCGTGCCGGATGCAATAAAATCGATTTTCAATCAACGTCTTTTTTTAAATTTAATCTCAATCCGCCCTTGCCAGGGATGAGCAAGGCTTTTCAAGGCCCAGCCTCCCCGCTTTTCATTAAATTAAGCCACAGATCTCCAAATATTGATAGCTCAAAATTCATCTTAATGAAATAATTAGTGGGGATTTTAATTCCAGAGCAATTTTCTCGCTATTGAATTGGAGGTGGATGGTGCGAGATAGGGCAAAGCTTATGGTTATCCTCGCGAAGGATCTACCTGCGACCTTCTTTCGACCACCAGCAAAACCGTCCGCACCGGCCTACGGCCGGGCGCTTACGAAATCTGCTTTCGCAAAAGGTGCCTCAATCGCGCTTCATCTTTTTTTCGGGCCTCAAAACAAAAGGTGACCCGCGATCACCGACTTCGCGCCCTTTTCTTTTTACCAGAGTACTTTAGCCCGACGTTGGATTTACTTGAGGCGGCGTGAGGCTATCCCGAGGTGTTGAACGATCGATCGATCGATCGAGCTTCGCCCGTCCTCCGCTGTCACCTTCCCCGACCTACTGAGCCTCCAAAAACTCGTCCATCAATTTCCACCTGTTCAAATACGATTCCGCTCTCCAAAAATGGCGCAATTTCCACGACGGCGCCATTTTCAATTATTCCGCAATCGAATAATCCTTGGAAAATCCGATAAAGCTTTGTCGTATCGTTCGCGCGATATGATCGCGTCGGCTTATTAAAAAAATTCAACAAAAATATAATTAAAAGAAAGAAAAAAAAAAAAACTACTCCAAAGCTCGGTGGTGGCCTAATTATGAGTCGGCAAAGGTAATTATTCGATTATACACACTAGGCTCGTGCAAAAATGATGAAAAAAAGTTCTCGCTTGGTTGAGAAGAAAAATCAACGGGGATTTATGAGCCATTATGATTCGTTTCGACCCGAGAATATGAATGCCGCCACCAACATTATGCCGGCGACATCTCTCGAATGAAAATCGAACGTGCTCCCCTTTTGGTACATCGAATTTAGTTTACCGACCGAGATACAAGCATCGGCTTCTCTTACTGGATCCTGGAATGCTAGATTCCGCGCATGGAAAAAAAATAAAAAAAAATACGCCGAGAGAGGGGGTAACTTACCGACCGTGTAGGTAAATCGACTCGGTCGATAAATAGTCGGTAACACAAAAATTGAATCTTCGGCTCGAAGAGGAAATTATTCATGGCCGATAAATCGTCGGGATTCGGGAATACAAGCGTCAAAACGCGTTTCGTTCGTAGCAGCACATAGAAATTCAATTATTCAACGAAACGCGGAGAAATAATTTTTTTTCCCCCATAATATGCACTCGCGTCCTTTCAAAAAATTAATGTTTACTATCATTGGAACTAACCGCGAATGTAAATAACAATAATCGATCGAGTTCCTGTTGATCGAAACCACCCACGTTTGTGCGCGGCGATGCTTTTACTTTTTTTTCTCCTGTTTTGTTAAATGTATACTCTTCGGCTAATACACGGTGATTGCTGCTGTGAGGAAAAGGCGCGCAACTGGTGAAAAAGAACTTCAAGGCGATAAAAAGCATGCAAGAATTCTCGGGAGCGAGAGAGAGAGCGCGAGAGGACAAGACAAGAGTTGAAAAGCGTTCAACGACCGTGTATGCTATCGGAACGAAAACCGAAACGTTAATGTAAATTGAATAACAATCAGTAGGAACGGCTGTCACTCCAACGACGAGTTTCCTCCTCACTGAGCTTTGCGAGTCAGTCATCTGGTTCTATACGTCGTTTATTTTTCCAAAATGGCTGCTAAAACGCTGCTCACTGCAACAGACCCTTTTCTTCCCTCCCCCCTCACTCGCCTCCTTTACTTTAGCTCGATATTTATAGAATCTCGTTACTCCAACGAAATAATTATCGCGAAATACACAGGAGATGTGGTGATTATGCGAATTGATCAAGTCCTCCGAGTACAAATTTCTCCCGACCATCTGGCACACGGTCCTTCACATTCAAATACAACCAAAAAATCCACTCTTATTTTATCGATTTTTACACTTCCCCAACACACAATTCGATTATCTCCTCCAAGAACCGAAAGAATCAGAGAAAACTTTGCTACACGATATGAGTCAGTCCACCATTTTTTCTCCAATAAATTTTAAGCGCCACTCCAAAGATTTTTTTGTATACCATCGCAACAGATTGAGGAATGAAAATTCGCTCGCTGTGCGGCGAGCCAATCAAAATTCATTTGACAATTATTCAAAAAAAACCAAGTCAGTGTTTTTTTTTTCTCGCCGACACGAGTGCCTTAATATCCGAGAATTTGTGATTACCCGAAATTCGCCCATTCCCGAAGACTCAACTCGATGAAATGCAATAATTCGAAAATAAAGTGTTTCGTGTCTTACGTAAGACGATGATCGCACGTATGGTAACCAAGAAGAGCCAGTGGTGCGCGGCACTCGATCAACAGTAGCACACGTAGCTCCAATGTATAGGATGAGAAAGCGCCGTGAGCTTTTCTATCAAGAGTTTTCGCCAGAGAGGTACGTGATGCTCTATCCAAGTTGGACTATCGCCAGACTCTCGAGCACAAGCTTCAATCTCGGTGTGTGTACATGGAAATGTATGCCAGCAAGGGAAACATTAGCGAAGCGATTCAAGAGCAAAATAATAATGATCTTTGTGAAACGATCTATTCTCAAGAAGTAAAATTGTGCTTTCCTCTTTGAATAGGAAAGTCTCGATCTTTGGATGAAAATCAATCTCGAAAAATTAATCATTTTTCCTAAATTGGACACAAATTTTTGTTTGAAAAAATTTATCGTGCGATAGAATTCTCGCCCCGAAAGGGTCTCGCCAGAGGAATAAGCAGGGAGGGGAAGAACGTTTTTCGTCAACTACTTTGTCACATGTTCGCAAGAGAGCGTCTTCGTATGAAACGTTCGTTGATTGGCCCCGGTAGTTCTCGACAATTTTCTTTTCGACGCGGTGAAATCACTAAATTGCCTCTTTGAGAGGAAACCACGACGAGAGGAGAGACGGAAAAACGTTTTTCTTTTTGTACCTCTTTCCTTCTTATATTTTTCTTTCGTAGCTACAGACGATTTCAGATATACTTTTTGTCTTTTCCATTCTTGGAACACGGTAAAGAATGAAATGAAGAAAAAAAACATGTTTTTGGGTGGAAAATTTCTTGTCGCCTATCCTCTTTCGATTTTCCGAATTTTAATCCCAAAAAATTGGACATTGCTCGATTTCTATGCGGTTTTAAACTGTACCAAAGAAAATGGAGTGATTTCCTTTGGCGAATCTCTCGTCTCGCAACTTCTTCTCGGCGCAGGTTTAATTTTTTTTTCTCACATTATTCAGCCCCGAAGCCGAAAGGCGCGCATCGTTCGTGGGACGAATAGCTGGTTACAAGTTTGAGATTTTCTCGATCTTATTCCTTCGGCAACTCACACCCCTTCGAACTTACCGCTACTACTACCGCTTGCTCTTACAATCCTTGCGGGTTCTTCACGGATTGCCCCGGTTTACTCTCGCCGCTTGCTCATCATTCCCTTTCATCTTTTTTTTTTCTCTTTATCTCTTTTTCCTATCTCTGCTCTATTAGCGATTACGTCGACCAGAACTCCACAACTTTATCATGAAACTGCGAACGCCTCGATCGCCTCCATCTTCGATATCGCCGAATCCACCAGCGGCACAAAATCCGGCCAATGCCGGATCGTCCCCAAGAAAAACTCTCAATATCGAAGAAAAAATGTATCGGATGTCCTGCGAATCGGAGGCTAGACTATCGTCGGCCGAAAATTTGCAATCAACTCGTCAAGTTGATTAATGATGCGGCGACAATATCAAAAAACAACAAAAAAAGAAAGGAACGAGATAAAATTTTCATCCGAGACGTCGATTTTTGTGTGTTTCTCGAGCAAAACCGACGACTCGGCAATCTTGAGGACACTGTGTAGCCACTCGGTGTATATATATACTAGCGCATTATCCTTTATATACCGGAGCGGGATTTTCGTCGTCTTGTGACACGCGTCTGAATCGCGGGCTCGTTGCCAGGGCGACCGGAGAATCGTCACACGGACTATATATTGAATGGAGAGAGTTAAAGGGGACTCGGTGAGCTTTTATTCGCTCGTTTTCCTCGGGAAAACAGCAGCAAAGATGCTCTCCCAAACCGAGAAAGCATTGACGCAGAGTTAACGAGCCATTATTAAATCTGTTTACCAAAGAAATAAGAGAATGCCAGCAACAGGAAACAACAGCGACGATTATACTTTTTTCAAAACTTGGAAATTCATTTCGAATCAACTCCGAATCAACCGCCAATTATACGTTTCGTACCGACGAAACGATACCCAACAATTTCATAGTTGACATTTTCATTTTTTTCTCCTCGATAATTGAAATATTTTGTTTTCGTTAAAATATTCGTGAATCAATGTGCTTGATCCTTTCGGCGTATCGTAATTATTGAATAAAACGATTAGGATCGCCATTAAACGTTATCCATATGACGTTATTCAGAGTGGGCGATCATCCGCGAACGTTTCTGTAAGTATAGAGTGGTCCATACCCGAGAATGAATATCGTCGCCTGTACCGTTCCATATTATACTTTCAAATTGATACGCGTTCACCATTCACAACGATTGTAAGAGAGACCGAGCGTCAGCGAGAGAGACGGCCTCAAAGTCCGACGAGTTCGTAAAAATTCATGCTTTTTTTCACCCTTAAATGACTCGTGTGAAATCGGTAATAATGGCACGGTTGTATGAATCTCACTATGCATATGTGACAAAGAAAAATCCGTCCGGAGCCATTTTTCATTTCTCGAGCCAAAATTTTGTCCTTTTTTTCTTCAAATATTCAAAAAGTCAACTTTTTCTATTTTTATTCTCGTTTTTCGATCCACATCGCAATGAATTCATTACAAATCCATTTTACGATGAAAATTTGGAGAAATTAATTTTTTTGCTTTTCCCTGGCACACTCGTCCCTCACTTTTCTTCCCGATGCACTCGGAGTAATTCGTCGTGAGAAGCTACCGATGCTGTTCTCAGCAGCCCGTAAGCCCGTAAAAAAAGGAGCCGAGCGAGAAAGTGAGGGTCGGAGCAGAGCAGCACGAATAAAGGATGGAGTAAAAGGGCCGGGCTTGGTTGGTACTGGAGCGCGCAGTTAACAGCTAATGAAAATTAGCTTTCGTCGCCTGATTGAGCGGCGAAATTGTTCCTTTCTTGTTTCGGGAATGAGCAGAGAAGACAAGTCCGTCGAGCGACGACACACCGCTCGTTTCGTTTAAACGACGCGACTATCGACTCGATGATGAGTCTCGACTTCCGAATCTCTCGTTTCTCCAAACTTATTTTCCTTTTCTCTTAAATACCACGTGCTAATCGACCAATCCTCAAAACTTCACTCATCGCAAATCGGACATTTTTTTTTTCTCGAAAAATGAAAAAAATTTACCAAATTTACAAATATTTCGCGATAATTTTCAAAATTTGATCAAATAAAAAGTTACATAAACGAAATAAAAAAATTTTAACGTTCAAAAGCTACGGGCTTATTATTGAAAAGAGCAGTCATTAATGCCAATAACTCCGTGATACTTGACAGCAACTGATGCTGCAATATTTAACCATCCCTGTCTATAGGCTCACCAAGAATTATGGCTTCGCGAATGTTTAGATATTTCTGTAAACAGGTCTGCTATAATGGACTGCAGAAGCGCCTAGCAAAGCCCATCCTCATCATCGTCATTTGCCTCTTATCTTTGCATTCCTCTGGATCAATTGATTATATTCTTTTCACGTATCAATTCAATTGAAAAAAAAAAAAAAAAAAAAAAAAAAAAAAACCATAAACTCGTAGAAAATGATTTCTTTTTTCCTGCTCAAGGATTTACCAACGTTAATGCAACTCGCGACACTCGCATTTGATGTCAGCGGAGCCACGGAACATTGAATTGCACATGGAATGTATTAAAGTACGCCAAAGTCTTTTGTTTACAAGAGCAGATGAGTGTCGAGGATCTTGGCAGGTTTTTTTCATATGTAAGAGGGAAAGGAGGCTGGCGCAGAGTTCTGGCGAGCAAGCGGCGAGCAGTAAGCCAGCAGAAAAACTTTCGATCCTGAATAAACATATCCAATGTCTGCGGGGCCCACCCAGTTTCAACTATTAAAACACTTAGGGAAAAAAAATAACGCCTTTCGCGGCTCTTCTATACAAAAACTCGAGCATCATTTTTAATCCTCAAAAAATAGAAATAAAATATGAAATACAGAGAAAGGACGAAACTCTTTGACCGCGCGCGGCCCGGGAAGCTCGCACGAATAAAACAATAAACTATAAAGCAGATTTCGTTTCCCGCAAAGTCGGAAAGTCAAGAAGACGCAACGTGGCCAAGACATTCCATATATTTCAAGGGACTTTATAAATGCTCGACTTAAGAGAATGTTTTTATTTTCTCAAGCGCGGCTCCTTTTTTAAAGTAATGACGAAAATCATAAAACCAAAATATTTCGTCCAAACCGACAAATTTAATTCCCTCCATTTTCGAGGCCTCGCGGACAAATATTACTCGTAGATATTGGCACCGTCGCCACCTCTGCTGGCCAATCATTTCGACAACGAGCTCAACCGATCGTTATAAATTCGTATACGCGACTATTCCCAAGGGTGTGTATCAAAAATATCGCAAATATCGTTGTTCTCACAGTTTATACATTTATTTACACTCTAATATACAATCACAATCCTCCTCGATATATAATCCTCCTTCTTGCTCCATATATTTATAATAATATGTATATAAATTAGACTATAATAAATACGAGTACGATCGAGCATATTTTTGACGTTTAGAACTCTTTGGTAAATTTATTTATTCATTCAATTTATTGATCAATGCATTAATGTGAAAAAAAAAAAAAAAAATTCCTCATATTCTTCATTTTTTTGCGCCTCCAAACTGATTCAACATTTTCCGGAGTGTTTTTTCTGTCAGAGTTAAAAAAAAATCTTTTCCTACTTTTCAACATTGATTTTCATGATTTGCGTGTCACGTGGTAGCTGCTCGCTCATCTCGCTCGGTATCGAAGGCTGTACCTGGATCTGGGTAGCATGAAGGGGCGGACACAGCAAGGGATGATAGGGCAGACAGTAGTACGGGAAACCATTGAGCGCTTTGTTTGCGCTCGGATGAATCTGCGGACAGGAGATCTGACCCGGAAGTTGTCCTCCGCCTCCTCGGAGCGGCAATCCTCTCAAATGTTCGTCCGGATGCACGAGGACTCGAACGGCAACGCGCCTCCCCGAGTTAGAGTTGACCAGAGCGCCGAGTTCTTGTTGTTGGCGACGTTTTGTCTTGTACCTGATGGGAAATGGTTCGCATCGAAAAATCCAAGGAAAACGTAATTTTTTTGTTTCGTTTTTTTTTTTACACAAAATAAAATTAAAGGATCGATCATTTACCTTCGATTTTGGAACCAAATTTTAACTTGGGTCTCTGTGAGTTTTAACCCTCTCGCCAAGTCCGCCCTTTCCGGTCCGGAGAGATATTTTTGCGCAGCGAATCTCCTCTCGAGTTCGTAAACCTGAGCATGCGAAAAAGCGGCTCTGCTTCGTTTTTTTCGAGCCTGGAGCGATTGCCCATGATGGCCCTGAGACTCGAACATATCGTCATCCATTTCGTCTGCAATAAAGTGAAGAAAAAAAAATCGATCAACACGACCCGGAGATGAGGCAAAACATCGACGTCTTCGTGAAAATCGAAAAAATACCATTAAACTCCGAAATTCGATGTTGGAAAATGTTGAAATACATTCGAAGCGACAATTATATGGGGCTCGTATGGGAAAACAAAGTACCTATATGAAATTTAGAGACCGAGCCTCTGGCAAAGATTTTAGCCGGAGCGGATTATGGAGGATGATATTCGTTTTTGGCTTTTGATGTCTCGTTGAAACATCAACACGTGCCACGGTTAGGCCGACATGTGTTTACTCCTCCCCTATACTCGGTAATTTCCCCCTTTGCTTTAACCAGCAGCAGGTATACATTGCCCCCGGTACAGTCGCGGCTTGCCTACTGAAAAATTAGCCTCGTATAACGCCGCAAAAGCTTCGCTCAATTTATTATCCTATTAAATTTATAAGCTTCCCATAAAACGAAGATGATACGCGCACGCCTCCACCGCCAAAACTTTACCAGTCTTGTTTGACCTCAGAATTCTTGTCTTTTAAAAATTGGCACGCCTGGCTCGTTACTCCCGGAGCTCGCAACTATTATTCCGCACAATTATCTCCAAATATCATTCGCTCCAATCCATTTATTATTCAATTAATACTTTCCATAAGAAATTTAAATAAACCAACAAAACAATAAATAAAAATAAAAATTCTTTATTGATCTTCTCGCGGTACTAAATTATTAATTTGATCGAATGGGGGGACGGACGTGCCAAGCGCAACGTTCGCCTCAACATTTCGAGAGATCTATATTTGCTCGTTTTCAACGTCAAGACTCGATGACTCGGCTCATCATCCAATACGTCCGCGCGATTCCCGACGTTTCTACCAATAACGTCATCGATTCTAAATGACACTTCGAAATATGCAAATAAAAAATCCAAGTGCACAAAACGAGCATTAGGACACTAAGATTCATTGTTCGCGCGAAGCAAGAACGTCAAACGTGCAAATACAATAATTCTCGGATGGCCCGATTTCATGATTGATTTCGTTCGCCTTTCGATCCAAAGTGTTTAACTAACAAGGGTCTCCACTGTTTGCTCACCGAGGAAAGTGCGAGAGTGGGCTTGACACTGTTATTCGATACGTATTTAACCCCCCCGAGGTCCTAGTAGATTATTTTTCTTCGCCGATCTTTGCGCTGCATCGATTTTTCGATTTTTCTAAACGGACCGGATCTCCGTTCGTGCCGATTTCGAATGAGCGGATTACGATTCTCCGACGAACGCATCGCTCGATCGCGGAGGAATTATTAAAAGATATAGATAGGAAGGGAAGGGAAAAAAAGAATAAAACAGAAACTCTTGAGCCGCGGGCAGTGCGCTGTGTAGTGCGGCCGGCGGAAAACGAACGAACGGCGGACAAGTGCAAGAAGCTGAGTGGCGTAAAGGCACTCTCGTGACGTCTGCCCGTGACTCGAGTGCCACTTATGCTACTAAAATTACATTCAATTACGTTATCTGGGCTCGGGTTAACTTTGAAAACTCTCCAAGAAGATCTCTGTCCTTAAGGATCCAGCCTGGCCTCGATTTTCCATCTCCTCAAATCTAATCCGCTCGCGTCCACAACCGCAACACGAACTGGACCATCCAACTCGTTGCATTGAGAAATTTGAAAAATCGGCCGAAATAGCCACAAACACCGAATCGTTTGTCTCTTATTTCCTCAGTTTTCCTTCCGTCGCCGTGACGAAGGGAAAAAAAATAATGGAAAATTCTCCGTTCGCCATAAAATTCACCGGTATTCGAAGGAAAACCCGAAAAATTCATAATAAATGCATAGATAATTGAAAAAAAAAAAAAAAAAAAAAAACAATAATAATACTCACCGAGGTATTTGCTCTTGCTCATGTCCAGAGCTTCGTCCTGTTGTCTATGTGCGGATTCCCTGGCTTCTTTGACTTCCTTATGATAAGCAGCCAAGGTGCCTAGAGTCTCGAGGCTTTTGAAGCTTGACGAGGGCATGACGTGCTGAAGATTGCCAAAGCCGGAGATATTAGCTTGCGTGAGATTCCGCCTTAGGATGTCCAACTCCCTGGCGACGTTAAACGGGCAATCGGGAGAAACGGGTAACCGGGAAAAAGACATTGGACGATTTGAATATCGTTGATTGTTATCGAGGCTCGAGGCGCACTGCATTCTTTCGTAATTGTTGTCAATGTGACATCTCCTAAGCGACACCGAAACGTTTCTCGTTTCGCCGCCACTATGGGTTTCTATTTGTTCCACTTGACAGTCCGATCTGCTCAGTATGTCCTCAATGCTGAATGGCGTCGGTTGACCCGGCTGAGAACTCCTCGGGGAATCAGCCGTTTCCATTTTGCTAGTCTCGTCCATGACGTCCACTGACATTTATCAACAAAGTCGCACTTTTAGTCTCTAACCTGGCCGCACGTTTTAACCCTTAAGCACCGGGCCTGGGATCCACCAAATGTCAAACTTGAGCGCACTCCTCGATGTCAACCATCGCGATCGAAATATCCTCAAAGTTTTAAAACCGAAGCTTTTTCCATCACAATTATAACTTTTCCCAAATGCCGAAAAATAGAAAATGAACGGATTAAACGAGCGGAATGAAAATATTAATAAACGAGAGGAGCTCCTTATGGTCCAGGAGTCTTTAGAAATGTGTGTTGTGATGATGCACAGATTTTTATTAATCGTCTTATTGAGCACTCGACCGCACTGTGCACCCTTCCGGCGGAGTGTGCTTCGGTCAAGTGTGCTTCTTGCCTGGCTTAGAGAGGGGCAGGAGGAGGGGGGAGTTATTTTTCGAATTAGTGCGCCACTCGGAGCCCTCTCCCACCAGGGTGGACCAGAGTACTCTCGGCTACCGGGAAGCGAGAGAAAAAAACCTCGCTCTGCCCCCATCCGAGCGACTCCTGGTCCAGGCACACGCACCACTCTTCGGCACTCTGTGGTTCTCGCCTCGAGCCCCCCTTAAACTAAAGCCCGGAGTCTCTCCTGCTTATCCCCACCCCTTCTCCTACCTCGTTCCTTCTCGTGGGCTAGGCTGTGAGGCTGTTACAAAAATCTTGTTAAATCAACCCTTCGTCCCTTCGTTACCCCTTTTCGTTGGCATTTTTTCAATCCCACAAATATCCCACCCCATGAAAAAAAGCACATTTGATTTAAAAAATAATTTCTCATGAAATTTTGAGTCAACTGATGAATGACAATTTTTTAATTTTTTTCTCATTTCTTACGAACATTTTTTTTTACAATCGCCGCGACAGCCAAATATCGTTTGACCCTTGGCGCGAGCGGCGTAGGTGGAGCTTACAGTCTGTTCGTTCTCGTCGGACACGTTGCGAACTCGAACCTGACGAAAGTTTCTGTCCTTCCTCCACGAGCCTCGCCCCCACGTCCAATCGACGAAATTTCCCGGCGTATAGCATTTCCACCTCGGCCAATCGCCGCTCAACTCTCGCCGCGAAAGCTTCCAAGCTTCTTCGTGTTCAAAGATACACCTATACATACATGTATCTCGCTAAAGTGGTAGTCGCGGCGATGACGAGTCTCTACTTTGCCCGAGAGCTTTCGCGACTCTTCGTCGACTCTTTCCCCGGCGCTCAACTCGGAGCAAGACGCGCAGGGACACCGCGAGAGAGAGAGAGAGAGAGAGAGAGAGAGAGAGAGAGAGAGAGGGACGAACAAGAATCACCGACTTTTTCGAGGCCGGAAGTCTGCCTACCCCGAACTTCTCCCCTGCGCTTTCATGACGCGAATAGTGACGTAAAAGCCTCAAAGCTTTTCGATCACTTGCGACCTCGTCGCGACTATTTCCTTTCGCCCTCATCCTTCCGACGATCGATAGAAAAATCTTCAAATTATTTATTGCGTGATCGAAAAATCGGATTTTTTACAAAATTGCAAAACACAAAAAATGTTGAGTTGTATTTTTTAAAAATTTTTAGTCAATTTCTCAAAAGACAGGCAAATTTTCTAAATAAAGGAC
The DNA here is from genome assembly GCA_030522525.1 of Campopleginae sp. 14b. Classification (NCBI taxonomy): domain Eukaryota; kingdom Metazoa; phylum Arthropoda; class Insecta; order Hymenoptera; family Ichneumonidae; species Campopleginae sp. 14b. The sequence goes on from JAPYYS010001129.1 coordinate 42,026, forward strand.
ATCCGTGCTCGTTTTGCTCGCACGGAGACGCCAACTTTTCCGGAGCGTTGAAGAAACTTTGCGGTGAATCGTTGCTAACGATTTTTGAAAGTTGCTCTTCTCTCGTTCCGGCGAAGCATAAAATAGTGATAAGTGCAAATGTCTACTTTGGGCATTAATTTGTCTCTCGCTCCGACCCGCTGTTTCTCCGTCACTCGCTCTCGTCACTGCGCTCCTCTCTATCGGAGAAACGATTCTGTTGCGCGTTCCTCATGTATATAGGGGTATGCTTTACATAACAATCGTCGCTAAAGACTTGCAGCAGTATTGTCCGTGTGCCACGTGCTAGTCTCCGGGCTTTTCCCGTGCCGGTTTAATTAAGTGTGAACCACAGAAGCCCAGTAGCAGCGACTCATGCTTCACTTGACGCGTTGATAGACCCGCCTCGCAGGCTATACAGACGAGATATCGATGGGTCAATCGTTTACCCACTAAAATCTCTTGGTCGGACATATTCTTCGAGCTCGTTGATCTTTGCCGGGACGAGTCGCGGGCGATAGCGACCAAAGAATTACCGAAAAAAAAAAAGTTTTATCCAATTTTTTATTGATCGGAAAAAATCCTGTAATTTTTTTTTTTTCATCTCTAATATTTAGATAACAAGCAGAGCGAAGGAGCTCATAACCAGAAGCCAAATTGCGAGCACAATGTCCTTTTTTTCCCAATTCGATCCAATCAATAATAAATTATAGGGGGATTCCCGGTACAACTTGCTTTCTCCCTCTTTTCTCGAGAAGCACAGCAGCAGCAGCAGCAGCAGCAGCAGCTAAGGTCTGCGAGCTCCACCGCTCAATTGCTCCCAATTCTTTAAGACCTTAATTGGCGCGGAAAATTATACCTTATTGGAACTACCCTCTGCGAGAGAGAAAACGCGACGCGACGACGATAACGACCAAAAGCTTTTCAAACTCCTTCTCCTCGGTGTGTACACTTTTGCAAGATATATATGTATTTATGACGGATCGAACTGCCTCTGGTCGTTTTGCCACTCAGTGCCTCTTTCTTCGGTGTCCCATCCCCTCCAATTTTTCAATTCCGATATTTCTTCGCCAATCGCCAAGAAATTGGCAGCATCGCTCGAACTCCGCACGCGAACAAACAGCAGTTACATCGTAATTCTGCTGTTTTATGCGTTGGTGCGATTTTCGTCCAAAATATTTGACTGCGAACTGCGTGGACGCAAAAAAACAAGAGGAAATTGTGTGGAGAAGAAGTCGACTCGGTTTGACGCGGCAAGAATAACGTTTTAGTAGAGTTCATATTGGATACATATGAAAAGAGATGGATGACGATGATTCTCACGAGTGCGAGCAAGCCGCGCGGGTCAACTCTTTCTCTCGCGCTCTCTCTCTCTCTCTCCCCCACCGACCCACCGACTCGGCACATACGCGCATATAAGAATATAAAAACAAGGAGACCGGATGACTGCTAACTGTTTGTTAGTCTTGGGTTTTAAAGTCCGCACGTCTGTCAGTCCGGAGATGTAATATTAGTGCTTGTATATAACCCCCCCGGTGCACGACGCCTCGCGCCACACACTACAAAACTCGTATATTCCCGAGCTCATTCACTAGTTCATATATCGCGCGCCTCATATTTTCCTCTTCCACATCCTCTCGAGCATTCTTCCGATACAAATTGACCCAGCAATTCATCGCTTTTCAAATTTATACACGCACCAACACTTTATCTCTAATTATTCATCATTATTTTTATTTACAATTATTTATTATATTTTTTTTATTACTGGTTCGATTTTGGCGCCGATTTGAATTTGCAAATTGCCGCATTTTTTCCATCCCCGAATTATATTGCAAAAAAAGACTTTACTAACCAAAGAAAAATTTCAACATAATATTTGGACCCACGCGGGGGGATTTTCCTTCATCCGGACCCGTCACAACGACACAGATTCGGAGCAGAAACGAATAATCGATTATAATTATTGAATTATAATAAAATGTAACTTTTGATCGAAGATGAATGTTTTTTTCTTCCGTCACAAACCTCTCGCTTGAAATATCGGAGCTAGAATGGGCTGCCCCAAATTTTCAACATCTGGCAATATAGCATGCGTACAAATCAAGCTCCAGACTCTCGTTCTGATCGACAATCGGTATAAGCGATCTTCTGGACTTTCCTCACGCAAAATTGAACCACGATGTGACTTTTTACCCGTTTAATTCTTCGGAGATCCTCATTTCGTAACTCGACACCAGATGGCGCTCTACGTCAAAAAATACTCGCCCAGTGCTTTTGAACAGAATGCTCCAGCATCGGCAGCTTCCGACTGACTCGACTATTTTTTATTATTTATCCTTCGATTTGAAAATTGGGCAAAAAAAAAAGATTTTTCTCGTCGACTTGTAAATTTTCGCCGACAGACAGCGTCAAAGAGTAAATTTTCATAATTTTCAGATAAAAATTTAATCGAAATTTTTGTTTCAAGGTTTTTCCATCTTTTTCTAACCGATGAGTACGGAAAAGTCGCTGTAAACATAATTAATACGAAGGGTTGTGAAAAAAATCGGCTATCGCGAGGTCGAAAAACAAAAAAAAAATAAACAAGTCAATTATGAGTTTTTATGCGACCACCGCGACATGTGGGAACGTAGAACACGAGAGACTCGTGTGTGTTTCCGAGGCAGGCGTGTATAGCGTATAGTGTCCCGCTGGGACTAGCGGCACGAGCGTGTTTGGCCAGACGAGTTTACCTTCCTTTGCTTCTCCTTACTGCTCCGCCTGCCGCTCCTCCTCGCTCGGACAGTGATCTAAGGATCGAATTACAATGTTGGACCGGCAGTGATTGATTATGCGAATATTGAGCCAACCGCGTAATGGAACTCTGTTTAGCGAACGAGGGCTCCTTCGAAATGGACACTGATTCAATGAAGAATCCCATTACGCCGGATATTCATTGCAAACAAATGAAAAATAATGAGCATTCAAAATGTCTTTGTTAACCTCGTGGGGCAAAAAACAATGAATCAATCAGCCTCAGACTGCAACATTTTTTGCTTATTTCGTACGATCGATACTTTATTTTTCTTAAAAACAACAAATTTTGTACATCAATTCTCTCGCGTACTCACCACTATTTTTTTTTCCCACATTCATCCAAATACAAACTTATTCGTAAGCGTAAATTACATATTTGGGATAATCAAGGCAACGCAATCTTTGGCGATTTATTTGGACGAGCAGCTACGACCGAATCGTCGATTAAAAGAAATTTTTTCTTCGATACTTCGGGCGAGATGATGGATCGATTTTTTCATAAACAAAATGTCAAAAATTCATTCGAATGTGAAAAAAATATTGAGGCGTTTAATGTCGTTACGCGAGCTCGGATTATTGAGCTCGGATAGTGGTTCTCGTGAACTTCCCACGCTCACGCTCGAGCAGAATCAACCCTTATCGGCGTAGGTGGCCTCTCGTGATTAAACGAGATGGGGTTTGGTGGGCTACAGGTGGACTACTTGAGAATAAAATGAGTGAGTAAAGCTGGCGCGGAGGGAGCCCTTTGACTCGGCATGTACGTGTGACTCGCGCGTACACGCGAGCCCGGATCTCCGAGTTTGAGAATCTCAACTGGCATTTTTATCAGCTTGTTCCCATGGGCCTTTAATAGCTTCGGTAGCGCCATATAAGCGCGATCGTGCGAGGCTCCGAACAGTCAGCCAACTTTTACTTTATATATTATGGCTTGAGCGTCTTATATATGTATATACTATGTTGTACCAAGCCTCGGGTTCGACCACTTGACTGCCAGATGACCCGTCGTGCTCGCGCGCGATAACCTAAAAGCACCCTTGGGCTCCGTATCTCCGACGAACCGTTCACCTATTTATAAATTCATTTGCCTATTTTTCATCGTCTCATAATTTTAGATCGAGCAACGACCACACAATTTCATATTCGCCCTGATGCGCGGGCGGCCCTTCTCTTCCCAAAAACCAAAATTCCTTTTTTTCACTTGGGCGGAACGATGATTACTGTGTCTGAAATATTTAAAATTTTCCACGATTTTTATTGATGCTCCAAGTATGAAAAACCTTCTCGTTGCACCGATCAAGGAAACGTTTTTTCTCCCTCAAACCGACCACGTTTCCGTACGAAAACACTCGAAATTATTTCCGCCGTAAAAATCGTAAAAATCAGTCGCTTGGGTATATAGAAAAACGAGAAACGGAAAAGCAGCTGCTCGCCTCAGTGTCTTCGCTGCAACGTAACTATATATATATATATATATATACAATTAAATTCTCTCTCGCACCAAGTGCCTCCGCAATGCTCGCCCAAAGGTATACGTCCCGAAAACTCTCGAAAAAGTGCTAAAAATACTTGCTTTGGTTGTTTTTTTGGCATTCGTCACCGAACTTAACAATAATACCGTTTATCACATAGAGATTATTCCATAAGATGGATTGTTACAAAAAAAGAAAAAAAAATTTCTATATGCCCATAAAAAATGTATAAAAAAAGAATGTTTTTATGTTCGACGTGATAAATTTAGAAAATGCGTGATAAAGAAAATTACCAAAGTCTCTGGAGACTCTGATCGATCGTGGTGATCGGCTCGACGTAATTTACATAAGGCATTTGGTAATTTGCCGAGTTCAAGTAATTTCCAAAGTTGAATTCGCTACTGGAAATGTCCATGACGGTTCGATTCTCGTTGGAAATTATTTTGTTATCGTCGGGGCTCGCGACGACGTTTTTTGTCTGAGGTAACGGCGGAATTTCGCTCGGGTAGTCTGATTTTAATTCCGCCTTGATCGATCGCGAATCGACGTTTTGAACGGACGAACGAATTGCCGCTGGTAAGTTGGCGCGATAATCGTTGGGCGACAAAATCTGGCGGTTTTCGACGTTCAGCATCGAACGCGAACAAACCTCCGCGTTTAATTCGTTCCTGTACTCGTTGCTCTGGTCCATTCGAATCTCCGAAGGATTTGGACGATATTCCGGACTCGGACGAACCTCGTTTACTCGGAAATCCGCTTGCATCGGGACCGACAGCTCCGGCCGAAAATTCGACCAATAATTCCCGTTGCAACTCTCTTGCACGTTCGGCTTACCGTCCTTTATCAATACCGGCACCGCGATCTTCTTCAACGATGAATTCTTCAAGTTTTGCGCTTGAAGCTTCTCCGCGTCCTCGATACGGGCCCGCTTGTTCTTATAACGACGATTTTGAAACCAAATCTTCACCTGAGTGCTTGTCAGCTTCAGGGACTGCGCCAGCATCTCGCGCTCCGGGGCGCTCAAGTATCGTTGTTGCTTGAAACGCTGCTCCAGCTCGTACACTTGAGACTGCACGATGTCAGGAAAAACGAAAATCTCGTTTAGATTCGACAATAAAAAAGGAATTTTTTTTTTCTTCCCTCATTTTCGTATCAATTTCGTGCAAACAATCACGTGCGATTGATAAGAATAAATGCCAAAAAAATGGATATCTCGTTGAGAAACTTACCTGAGAAAATAGCACTCGGGGTTTCCGTTTCGTTCTTTTCCCTGATTGACTTTTCCTGAGTTCCGTTTTACTGGACGTTACGACGTTTCCTGTGCGCCAAGTAAAAAATGTATTTTCAATTCATTGCTCGATCTTGAAAATTATTTTATTTCGTCAATAAAAAATTACGTGAAATAACAAACAAGCAAACGAACAAAATAGTAATAACCTTCTTCGACGATCGGATTTTCTTGGTAAGGCGGAACGACTTGGCTCAATTGATGAACGTGGCTCAAATCGCCATAATTATGATAACTCGACATTGTTTGTTCCTTGTATTTCTCGACGTCCCAATTATTTTCAGGAATGACATTATAGCCGTAATAATCCTGTGGTACGTGCCAACCTTGCGGACTTTGTTGGTGCGAGCCGTAACAATCCATAACGACGAACTGTTGATTCTCGTTTAATATGTCGCGAACACTGAACGGAGTTGCCGATGAACCTGCAGTGGCCAACATCCTAGAGCATCCTGGGACGATCAATTTTCCGTCCAATTAAGTTTTTTCAATATTTTTTTATCACTGGCTCTTGTCAACGCAAAATTGTTCCTTCCCGGCGTTTCGTTGCTGTCAAATGAACAGATCGAGAACGAAAAACTTCACTGACAATCCACAACAGCAGACGAAACAGCACTCACGATATTTTTTTATTACTCGTTAGGAATTTTTTTCAATTTATTTTCCCAAAGAAAATCACGAAATGATGAAAAATCGTGAAAAAATATTATTTTGGCGAGGCGTCAAGGGTTGACAGGGCACACACGCGCACACACTGTCCTTTCTCGGTAAGTCTCGATTTCACAGTGTTGGCTAATTTAAGGATCTTTGGAGGATCGTTATGGCTGAGCGGTCAGGTCGGAGGGTAGACGTCTAATGTGACTTGGTCTTGGTCGGAGAGAAGTCAAGTGTCGGATCCTCGACACCGAGACCCCAGAGCAGTCGAGAGAGAGAGAGAGAGAGAGAGAGAGAGAGAGAGAGAGATGGAGAGAGAGTAACGAGATGTTGCGGATGTGTGGGCGAGTCGATGTACCACACAGCAGCTAGTGGAAGCTCTGATTTTTACCAACCCACCCCCGCCGCGACAAAGCGACCGGAGCGATGTGTATATACACCGAGCTGCAGGTTATTATTTCAGACTCGACCAATAAAAAGTCTGATAAGGGAGGCCAATTATAAAATAATTAAAAAAAAAAAAAACAAAAATATTCATTCAATCCAAAATAATCAAAATGAATTGGATTCTGGTCTGAAGGGAAAAGCGAATGATTAATGAATCGAAATTACTAATGGATTATTCTTCTAGAGTACGAAGCGTAATGGATGTCGCAGAAAGGCTGTACTTTTTGCCGCGACGGACAGCCATGCCTTGGAACGCGTTCTCGCGGGGCGGTAAAGAACGACGGAGGACCGCCTATCTCGAATGCTTCGAGCCAATCAAAAGAGCAGAAAGCTTCGATGCGTCTGTCATTATGACTGAAAAAAAAATCGTTTTTTTTTCATGACTCCGTACCCGAAGTATTTACGCGACCGAATGGAATGTACGACGAGTGATGAAAATGAAAATTCAGATTGAAAAACGAACGAAAATTATCGTTGCTCTTTTTTGTTTTTCATTAAAAAAAAATTCACCCGAAACAAAAAAAACAAATTTTTCGTAATTTTTGTGCTGTTCATTTTTCTTTTTCCAATGTTTTCCCCTCTCTGCTCCAAATTCCGTCGCGCGTGAATATTGTATCTCTTAGTCACGCTTAATTCCCCAAATATTTGAAAAGAGGCACGCTCGCGAGAGCCCTTAAATTTTCGAATGAAATACCCAATATATACAAAGGGCGTTAAGGAATCACGAGCCTCGTAAAATAGGGTTTGACTAATAAAAACACAACAATTCGTTCCCATAAGGAAACCTTTTCTGTTCACGTCCTTTCTTTCCTCGCTAACATAATCCAGACGCACTTTTAACCGCGCTCAATATCCTCGGCATTCACGCACCACCCCTTTATCCATGCAATTTTGCAAATTTTCACGTAGGAAAATAAATGAAAATAATATCACCTGTTTGTTGTCATCCAAAATTAGTTCAACTTTAAAAACCCAACTCTGCCCTCGGTGCCAGACCAGAATCGAGGGGCCCCAGTATGTGGAAAAAATTCACTGTCATACACCAACAAAAAAGATTCTCTAAAAAGTAATAAAGAATTATATTTACAAAAAATTTCTTCGAATTCAATACTCATTTTTTCAAATCCCAGCAAATATTTCCACTTTTTCAAATAACTAGGCTTATTTTGGATGAATAGAAAAATTTTATTCAAATAAATATGTTGTTGATAATAAATGATATATTTATTACGTTCCAATAAAATTTCTATTTACTTTGAATAATTGAGACCGATGTATTTGAATTAATTAATGTGCTTTCGTTAATTAAATTTTGTTGATTTTTAAGAAATCTTTTTTCCGGGTGTACATTAATTCATAAATATCCAATTAATTAATCCAGATTTTTTTATCCAGACAAAAAAGAAGAATTTTTTTTTCCCGTCCGAGCGACGCAACATTTTCTACGGTAATTATTAGGGAGTCGAATGTATCGACGATTAAAGATTCAAATTGTTTATAGAATCTCGTCTATTTATATTACGCAGAACGAAGCTTGTATCGTTTATTGTTTTTTTTTTTTTTTTTTCATTCCTTCTCCAGGAGCAAAGTGTATACAGATATTTATGAGGCTGTGTACGAAGTCGTCGACGTACGAACAGCCGCGTGCATGCTCGCTGCAAGCTCCGGAGTTGTATACGCGCAGGCGCCAAGAGATAGTAGGCGCCTTCTTAACTGTGGGAAAACGGTCGGGGCGCGTCTTGAGATGCTGCGGTCATCGTCGTGTCATATATACCGCGCGACAAGTCACAGACAAATCTTTGGCGAACTTTTTTTTCTAAAACGAAAGAAGCACAAATAAACAATCTCCGTTGAAAAAAGTTGAGTAAAGTCTTTTCCTCAAACTCCAGAATATGAAAACACATTGATCAGATATGTTTGTACATTAATCATTCACGAATGCTTGCCCCGTCATTCTGGGGAGCGGGGAGAGGTAAAAAATAATATAAAAATAAAAAAACGTTTTTCTTAAATTTTTTCATAAAATAATTATTTTAATAATTATATAATTATAGAAATAGTTATATTCATAATAATTTATTTACAAAAAATGAAAAAAAAACGCTTTTTTTTATTTTTCTCAATATTTTTTTAGATTTCGAGACAATTTTCAAAATGGATGAAATCCAGAAATCCATGATTGTTACAATTTTTCAAAATCCAGACAATATTCAAGGGCTTGGTGGAAAATTCGTAGTCCACATGAAACGAGATTTTTCCGTTTGGTTGACCGAAATAAAAAATTGTTTTAAATAGAAGAAAAAAAAAAACCGAAAGAGTTAGTGTACCTGCACTAACTCATTCGTAAAATTAGGACATGGAGCAAATCGACGCCAATCATCCGTATATGGAGCGTATACATGCATGTATATGCGGAGTATTCGGTGGAGGAGAAAAAAAATGCTCGCAATGTGGTGTCGAGTTGCAAGAGCAGGAGAGAGTGTATAGTCGCGAGCACACACGTTGCCCGTGGCATCGTACCGTCGACACCGCGCGAGCACAAAAGGGTCCTTTGTAAGACGGCGCTTACACGCTCTTTTTCAGGGCAACTTTCCGAGCTACGAACGTTCCAAGCTTTATAGAAAATCCCCTTGCTGGACGTACCAGAGAGCTCACTGTCCGAGCTCCTCCATACATACATGCCTATATTTTCTTCTGCTATTCGTGCGGGGGGCCAGATCCCGCCCATGGAGGACCAACGTCTTCGCCAGAGAACATGCTGCACTTTTTTCAGCCAGCCAACCTTTTCACGTGCCTAAATGGCTCCAACGAGATCTCTCGCTCCCAATATAATTGACTCTCGCCCTCTCGCCCTCTCACACCGACGCATCCGTCGCAATATTTAAATCGTTTCGTCCTTGGCATGAGACCGGAACAACTTCCGGGCTATTCGTATTATGCAAGTTTCGAGAGTTTCCTCAAACAGATGGACCAAACTCGATGATCACACGTGCCGGTCCAATAGCCGGTGCAATTGCAAAAAAAAAAAATTGAACCTATTTGTAAACCTATCGAAGAGTCCCATAGGAAAATGAAGAAATCATCGTAAACACGTAAAACACTGACGTTCAGCATCCATTTTTTTGCCTCAGTCTAGGGGATTTGAAAAGATGAACATGAAAAAAACGTCGTAAAAGTTTGGACGAATCTGTACATGTTGGAATACGATCGGCAATAAATTTCTCCTATTATTGGACGAACGTGAAAGCTATCGTAAATCAATATTTTACATGAAGTTGAATTTTGCATTGTTGGAATGCACCGAAATTCATTTTTCTCTCTGTCAAAGTTCATTATTTTCTTGCAGAATTTAATCGTCATGGTAAAACGCGATCGGTTGTTCTTTCGACAAAAATATACTGCCTCCGAAAATTTAGATACTTTTAAAAATTAATAATTATCAACTAATAATCATTAATAATAACAATTATAATTGTTTAACTATGAATGAATATAAAATAAATGATCTAATTATCATCAATAATTATTGATAAATATTAAAATTAATATTTTTCGTTGCATTCCAACGTTACCGACTCCAGCATCATATATTTTACTCCATTTTTTTAATTTCAATAGCAGCTTGCAATCTTCCGTACGAGTTTTTACTGTAGAGATGAAAATTGGTGAAAATGTTTGGTTGGTACGACGTGACAATAAATAAGGTAGCCGAACAACATTCGTAGCAGAAATATGTAGCACTCGAGATATTATAGATTTCCGCTGGTTGTCGAGACTTTCGAGCAGGGGTGTTCGAGTGCGAGAAGCAGGCGTCACGACTCCTCGTGGATGTTGTTGTCGTCGCGTCGACGAAAGCTTTGTTCAAAGTTAAGGCATTTATGCACTTATAAAGTGGGCCCTCGCGACGGTGTCTCCTCGGACCGTCTCTCCCGCATCAGCACTGTATTTCTCACGAGTGGCCCAGACAATTGCTCGGATCTGGCTGTCTAGACGAGAGAGCGCGTCCCTTTGGTCACACACTCGCTTCTTACTTTCTTCTTTCGTTGTGCGACGGGCCTTTATCCCTGCTCTCGGACCAAAAACCTTCCCTCGAGCTTAACATTTGCCAGAAACATTCGTCGACCATTTTTTTTTTTCAGTTTTTTTTTTTAGAAAATTATGAGGCGCCGAGTCATCTTTGCCACTTGACAAAAAATCGAACATCGATTGTTCACAACATTCACCACGATTTAAATTTTTCCAAGAGCCTTTGCGATCCCAAGCAGATTTTTCCAAAAAAATTTTCAACATTTGCTTTTCATAGGAATAATTTCTCGATGAATTAGAAAAATATATCATTAGCAAAAAAAAAATCGATAAAACGATCAATAGAAATGATACGATTTTCGAGCCAAATTAAAAAAAAACACATGGTCTCTGCGGTCAACATTACGGCTAAAACATTAGAACCGAACAACCGAGGGACATTTTTGTGGTTCGAGTCTCGACCGATCGGCGTTGTTTTTTTTTTTTTTCTTTCATTGAATCTTCTAATCTTTACTACGCCGAAAGAAAAGGCGACCGTGCTCTGGATACCATCAAGATGCCTCCGCGAGTCTTCAACGAGCCGCTATATTTGCCATCAGCCGCATATATAAAGCGTGCGCCTCCGATTCGTTGAATTTATTATATTATTAGACGACGATGAATAATATTCTCGTGATTCACAACAGTACCAGTCCTCATTCTCAATTCATATAATTCACGCAAAAACTCATTTCAACAGGAAACTGTATGCAACATAGGCATTTTTTTTAGTTAAAAGCCAAGAGTACGAAATTATACTGTCATTTTCTTATCCATACGCAACGATTTTCAATTTTTTTTTGCAGTTTATTTTTTTTACTGAATATTCTAGGCTTTTCCTCTCTTTACAGCTTCAGGGCAACATCCGCGACGTCCGCGCCGTCGATTCGACATCTTTCTCATCGATTCAAACCAGACAAGGATGTTGTAACCGGCAAGAAAGAGGCGTACCGATAAGGGAAGAGCATTCCCTCAGCAGCTTAAGTCGGTCAGCTCGACGCCCCGATTTGTCGTCCGTCGATATCGATGAAATTGACTAGTGGCTTCTAGAAAATGAATTTTCATGGGGGAACCGAAAATAAAATACCATACACCACCAAACGATCTACGCTCATGGAAATTGTCCATGATGTTGGAATCGGAATCCTGCTATACCGACCAAAATTTCTTTTTTCATCGGTAGATTCCTGACATCCCCCAGGTCGATAAAACAAATCGGAGTTTTCACATGAAATGTCACATCCAGCCGCAAGATGTTGATACAATCGGGAGAAATCGCCCGAGATTCATCGATCACCACACAAAAGTCGTTTTATCGTTTTTATATTTTTATAAACGAATAAAATCGTGGATTATATTCGGAATAAATGGGACATTTGGCGATGTGCTGCTTCTCGATCGAATCGAATATATCATACCACTCGAGGTTGCTCGCCGGATAATTCTATCGAATAAATAGAGGTAACGTTTTACCAGATAAAACTATTCAATTTTTGCCAACGTGCTCTGTTCACTTTCATTTTTTCCAGAGGCACTCGGAGACTATGTAATCCACACAAAGTCCAAGCGCGGTCCAATGCTCCGTGAAATTGTTTACCATTTCATTAGAATACGCGGAGAGAGACTCGTGATTCCGGAAGCATCTATTAAGCCATAGTCACATTCTTAACTGACTAATGGGAGATTTATATTTTCATAGCTAAGAGTCGAGTCAAAGAAAATCGATGGGAAGATTCGCGATTTAAACGATTATCATGGTTGGGAATGAAAACAGCAGCAATTTTCCATATTGTTTTTATGATTTTCGTAAAATCACTCGCTACACAAATTTATCATTGTTGCAATAAATTCTGTAAAAATAAGTCACTTGAGCAGTGAAGGAGATAAGACGAGACTCAATGATCCGTGAATTATGTTTTTCTATGTCTCGAACGCCTAGTCGCTCCGATAGGAAAGAGAAAGAGAGGATTTAAGTTTCGAGAGAGAGAGAGAGAGAGAGAGAGAAAAAAAGCCAATAAATATCGAAAATAATTCGTCGAAAAAAAAAAAAAAATATCTCAATCGAGTTGAATTTAATCGGAAGAGCGCTAATGAATTCTGGACAACAGTTACGGAACCCTCATTATGAAATTAGTTTGAACCTTTGCGACCGACTTTGGACTGACCCGGCGTCGAGACTGGGCGAGAGTATCGGAGGAAAAAAAAAAACGACGATAAAAGTTTGGTTCGCGCTCTTAAACTTTTTTATGTCCATGCACACACAGACTCGGGCGTAGGTGGAGCGTGGACCGTACGTAGGGGAAATTCGAGAAAAAAACACACACACACACACACACCAGAAAGGGTCGGTCGAATTCGGATTTCTAGCGAAAAGAAATAAGAACATTTGATGATCGAGTGACGCCTCGTCGGTTCGGTAACCGGGTCGTCAAATGGCGGAACATTAGATTAATCTCCATACCCTAATATCTCCAAATTTTCTATACACTCAAAAATAATGTGGCGGATGATGGAGAGCCCTCGTTAATTGGATGGAAAAAAAAGAAAAAAAATTGAAACTCGCTTTAGAACTCTCATCACCTCGATCGAAGAGCCCAACTTTTTCTCTATTTCGCCGTAAAAATTTATCTGTTTTATGACACGAGAAACATTGGATAGCCTAAGAAGACGAAGAAGAAGAAAAAAAGAAGAAAAAACGATAATAAAAAAAGATACACAGCCAGCTCACATTTCTATGAATAGTAATGAAATATTCTCCAAGCAATGAAATCCCGTCGTATATCCGTCAGCCACGAAATTTCCAATTGAATTTATTCGAATCATCAATACATTTTATTTTCATTATTCAAAACTTTGATTCGATCGGAGGAAATTGCTCTCGATTCTCGGCCACGAAACAAAATCGAAAAAAAAACACACACACATTTCCCGAGCCAATAACTAAATTAATTAAAATTCAAATCAAGACACTAAATTTTATTGATTATTGGAAGAAAAAAAAAATTCAACAAAAAGCCACAATCGGGCTCGAAGGTGTATCGACCCGGAGAGGAATGAAGACGCTGCCGAGATTCGTGCCCGAGAAAAAGTCCCTGTCATTCATAGCCAAGAATACTTTGACACAGTCATCATTATCCTATCTGCATTCATATCTTGTCCGACTCTTTGGGTTTTCGTAGTCATATTACTTTGGTGTGTTGTTTCGTTCTCGTTGGAGAGGACTGGACGAGGCTCAGGTCCAAGGATGCTGCGGTCATCTTTGCACCAGAGGGGGTAATAAAAATAAATAAGAGGGGGTAGCTCAGGGTGGTCCAATTTGTCTAGCATCTCTCGATATTCTTATATACGAGCTCATTCTTAATAATGTAGCCTGCTCGCTCGCCGACATTAATTTACTATTCGACTCTAATCTTCTCTATTCCACACTTGCTCCACTTGACAGCACGAGATTATTATCCGTAATGATTGTCCTTCGCGACATTACGAATACCAGTATCGCCAACGACTATATGCCTCATTTTAATAAATTATTAATTCTTGACTGAATTTTGTCCATTACCGGTTGTGGCTGCTGCAGCCGGGAATATTTAATTGTTGCTCCGATACATTGAGAATCGTTGCACCCACCCTACGAAAAAGATTTATCAAAAAGTAATGAAAAAGTATATTTACGTCCGTTCCAATTATTACATTCCGGAGCACCGGAGATTGCGAACGTTCGTAAAAAAAATCAATACAAATTTTCGTCCATATAATATAACGAGCAACAAAATTGAGACTCGACGAGGAAAATTAATGCGTGTGTCCGGAACAATGCAGCCACTCGCATCGATCACTCTGCAAGTGGCAAGTTTGCTGTCAAAACCTCCCACCGTAGGTCGTTGCAGGAATGCATAACGAGTCGTGCACCGGGTCCGTGGCAATTATAAATGAAGCGGATGTACATTTTTCTAAATTAAAGAAATGAATAAAAAGCCTATTTGTCCGAACGATGTTGTCCGTGTTAATATATGCAAGGGCAACAAATTCTGATTCGTTGTCTCTAAAAAAAAAATGCTATTCGGAATATTCGAAAAAAAGCGACTGCTCGTGGATACTTGACGGATATGTTAATGATCGAGTTCAACGAATGGATAGAGAGAAAGGAAGATGGAGATTATGGGAATACGAATAGTCTCGGATTCGCTCCCGATGTAATAGAGACCGCGAGAGGGGGGGGGCTGGAGGTGAAATGAGAGAGCAGGAGCGGTGAGAAAACGATGTTACGAGAGACGCAGAGAGGAACGGAGACGAGATACTACAACGTGAACAAGAGGCACCAGAGATTAGAAACCGAGTTTGAGGCTCGTTTGTAAACGATAATGGCTTATCTAAATAGCGTACATGAGTTACACAAGCTCTATAGAAAGAGAGATTAGGGGATATTAGATGGCTGACACTCTGCCGCACATCTCAAGCTCCACTGACACACACACACACACACACACGCACACTCGCGCCTGATCGTTATGTCGGAGTATCGAGCATAGGAGAACCGTCAGAATCGAGAGAAAAAAGCGATCGCGCGGCTTTCTCATCGCGATGCACAAATATCAGCAGCATCCTTCCTCCTTTCTCCCGCCGTCACCTTCCTCTCCTCTTTTGCTCCGGCTCTCTGCTCCTCTTATCATCGACCGCAGCGAGATCCCTAATAATTTGTTTTTTTTTTTCCTCTTCGCCCGCTTGGGTATTTTATTATTTTTCATTCAATTGAATCGAATTTCATTTTACATTATTTACGCAACTCCGGAGACGCGCGGACGATGAATTCCGGAATGGATGGAAAAGCTTAAAAATACTGGCGGGGTCGAGAGAGAAAGACGAAATGCTGGTCATTCGGATTGCGCTGCGAACGGTGCGGCCGCGAGGCAGGCAGAACGATGCGTTTTCTCTACTACGCCCCCCCTGACTACTGCTCTTGCACATACGAAAAGATCGTAAATCCACGTCGGCTAGTCGAGAGACAGATAGTCGAACGCCCGAGTCTCCGCACGAGGGATAAAACTCACGAGAACGTCGAAGGATTATGTATGTGAGCTGGCTCGCGCGTTCGGTAGCCCAACGTGAGAGAGCCCTCATTCCTCTCGCTTAAAAAAGAGTAAGACAGTGACCGAGAAAGATACTTTGCTTCGGCATTACCAGAATGAATATAACAAAAATAATATACGCAGGCGAGCACAAAAAAAAAACGATATGCATCCAATAAATAAGTATATGTAGACAAGCACGGGGACAGGGTAGACACTGATCAAGACCAGAATGAATCGATAAATTTTGAGCTATCGACAGTTTTTTTCTTTTTTTTTCACTTCCTTTCCTCATTTTTTTCCCTTAAGCGTCTCAAAAAACAATTTGGAGCTCCAGAAGCGAGGGAGGAATATTTTTTCAGGCGTCTCACTCCGGAGCTGCTTGGAGTTTCATAAAAAAAAAAAAAAAAAAAAGAGACGAAATTCATCTGCACGGAGAAAAAATAATTTACTCCGTGCTCTCGCACCATCAACATTTTTTTATTTCCACGCATTTCATCCGAATATACTCTCGAAAGACCGTTTAGATTTCTTAATTTCTCCATCGACCGACACTCATTTGACCCTTTTTAATTCCCATGTAATTTTAATAACTCTTGGTATATCCAATTATCTCCGATCTCCCGTGGCCTTTGGTACAAAAGTGGCTGCTCGTAATTAAGCCAATCATTCTCGTCAATGTGTGTCTTTACTATGTGATAAAAAATAAGCTGCTGTCATTGTGTCGGCGCGGCGAAGTTGAAGGCTGTAACAACGAGTTACCGCCCGATTACGAGCTACAAGATTATGAGAGAGGGTGGAACACGTTCGAAGAAAAAGAGTTGGAAAAAAACAACAAAAAAAAATTGAAAAAAGAAAGAAAAAAAAACATCTCGAGACCCGCTGCTTTTGAAACAACGCCTGCTTTGCTAATGGTACGAGGCTGGTCCTGCTCTTTCGAGTCCGTTTTTTAAGCTTTCGTTGTGTTGGAGCCGAGATGAGGACTCGAAACATCTCCATCCGCGAGGGACCGATCCCATTGCTCCTTTCCAGCAACGGACCCGAAAGGATTCATATGGGAAATAATGCTGTCGAACCGCCGAAAAATTAATTTAATTTGTAAGAATAAGAGGCACGGGGTACCGAGTCATCAACTTATACTCGATCCAAAAATTTACTCCACCGACGTCGAGTCAGCCGAGAAGATTTTTCGAGAAAGAGAAAAAAAAGACTTTTTTTTATTAGGAAATAGAGAGACACGATGAAAGCGGAGCGAGAAAGATGGAGAATTCGGTCGCTGAGGGCGCAAACCTAGTCGAAGGAACCTCCCGCTGTGTAATATATAGCGGGGGCCAACGAGGCTCTCTCTCCTTTTCGAACGGTGCACTAGCCAGCAACCTTTCGTCTCGACTCGCGCCTATTTATTTGCTTTCGCTTCCCATTCGTACGTACAAATGCTCAGGACATTTGCTCGAAACAAAGCCAACAATTTTTACTTTTCATTTTTAAAAATCTCGAGGACATGAAAATTGCACGAGTCGACCTTGAAAGTTTTTTCATTTGAAAAATCGAATAATGACTCAAATTTTTTTTTATTATCTCGTTGCACTCAACCCGGTTCGTTTGGATTGCATTTTAAGGTTTGACCTCGTGAGCATCTTCTCCGGCAATTAGTTGGTAATTGAACAAATATTTATAAACCGAGAGGAGGCGGAAGGAATTCTCGTGTGTATATGGTTTCGAGTGCTAGCCAAGCGTGCGAAGTCGAAAAATAATTAATTAGCCGATCACGGAGCATTTCCTCTCTCCATTGCGCCGATCGAGCTCGCCGGAGTCTCTCGCAAAAGGCCCAAATTGAAGGCGAGATCGATCGAGAAAATGCATTCCGCGTGCAATACTTAACCGCCCACACTAGCCATTACACAATCGAGCTATAGAGTTCAACAAAGACAGGGACGGTTTGCACGAGAGAACAAGAGAATTAAAAAAAAGACAAGATCGCCACCGAGTAATTAGTACCTACAGATGCAACAGCAAACATCGACCAAGGTGCTGATGAGAAAAACAAGACGCGCCTAATGAGACTCCAAAGTCTTGGGAATCTCCATCACGCTTCTCCACACGGTCTATTATTTCCCTATGCACCGTTTTAGGTACGAGCACCCATGGAAAATCAAAAAAAACTTGACCATCGCATTCGTATTTTGATTATTCTTACTTTTCTCGGTATTATTATTATTATTGACAAGCAAAATTATGGAAAAATGATAATCTCGGGGCTTTTCTCGGAAGAAAAAAATGAATAAAAATGCGGGTGTTAAAGAAAAAAAACTGGTGCAATGTAAAAGAGAGTACGTTAATTCTGGTGGTGAGCTACGGATACACGCGCATATATGTATCGAATGGAAAGAGTCGTGGCGAGATTTTTCAAGCAGATTACGATCTAAGTATCTTCGGGAACAAATGCGGCGAATGCATGTGAAGAAAGAGAAAAAGAGAGGGCATTGCATCGGTTCTCGCGTGTGTGCGTGTGTCTGCCTTTGTCGGCGCGGCTTTTCTTCGGCTCGGCATCGAAGCCCTACGCGGGCAGGTCGTTGCGTATATCTCTGATTCATACACGAACACCTGCGTGAAAACGAGGCAGGGAGAGAGAAGCATGAAGGTACATGGAGATGATGGGCCAGCGTCTCGATCAGGCAGGCGGCGGTTCGTATTGCAAACCTCGTCTGTCATATAAACCACGTATATGTATATGTTACTGTGCTCAGAGAGCTCGCGTTATTGATTAAACCCGCGAGAAAGCAGCGCGCGAAATCCTGGTCTTTGAGCCTCCGCGAACAAAGCAGAGGCTCGTCGAAGCTCGTGAAAATATTTTCTTCCATATTGAAATAAAATTCAATAAGAATTTTCAAGGAACCTCATTCACGCTGAACAAAAATTTGTTTAAAAAGATGGATATTTTGTTCGATACGTTCGACTAAACATTTTTTTTTTTTTTTTATCAATCCCAAAAATTATGTCATTGCAGCAAAAAATATTCGATAAAGTCCCTTCGGAAGCAAATTCCCGTCGTTCCAATCGCAAATTTCGCTGGGAATTCCGTTGGAAACCAAATCTACGGCCAAAATAACAGAAAATTTTTAAGATATCCAAAAAATATTTAATTCACCGTGTCCAGCCCTTCAAAGTGCCCATTTTTCGTTGGAACTTTATGGAAATAATTACTTCCATGCTCCATATGGAAAAAAATCCTGATCCCCGAATCTGGAGATTTTCGGTAGGAGCTTGTCCCAAAAAATCGAAAAAATAATTAATAGGACAATTCAAAGAATTTGCATTTACATGCGAGGACGCCAGGAAATCTTGAAGAATTCTTTCTCAGGCCCTCGCCGCCGATACGCACAGGTGCGTTTTGATACCGCCAAGAATCGAACTCGGTCTCACGACACATTTATTGTGTAAAATTGATTGTATTTAATGTACGAGTGCATGAACCCGGACAATGTAAACATTTGGTGTGATAGAGTGGATGGTCACACCCTTGGAATAAGAGAAGAAATGGAATGTCGAGAGTTTTGTCCACCTGTGCTTTGCGTCGCTGAGGTTCGCGGCTCTTGCGATGGTCATGGGAAAAAAGTAGAAGCGTCGTGTGAATGAAATAAAAATGAAGAAAATCAAAGTTCGGTGCGGCGCTGAGACGAAAAGGGCGACGAGGCCTTAATGAAATCATATCCAGGACATTTCTCAACGTGAGAAGAGACACGCGGGTGGTGTTTGATGTCTTTACCAAGTTCCTATCGCGAGGCCCTATTAAAAGATGTAATTTTCCGGACGATCGAACGAATCCAAAGATTCTTAAGATTTTTTTCTTCGATCCTGGTCGTAGCCTGGCTCTTTCTCTCTCCTGCTGACGAGATGAGCGCGCGTAACAGGTAGAGACGGATACAAAACGATCCCCGCGGTGATTCTCAACGGAATGGGATCTCGGTGAAGAAAAATCGTTTTTTAACTCGAAATGCGCCAACCCATGGAGCATCTCTTTTCAACCGTCGACTCGGTCACTCGCACAAAGTTTCTTCGTGCGTCGGTCTCCTTCTCGATCTCCCTCAAGGGATATGTTCTCGGTCGGCCTGACCGCGGCGACGACGTTTATTCGGATCCCGAGTAATTTGTTATTCTCTCTCTCGCACTCTGTCCCTTCTCGCCCCAGCAGGGGGCGGAGCGGGAAAATTAAATTTTTTCGATCTCTCCTTGTATCGTTGAGCACACGATATCCAAGAGACATGCCTCGTTGTAATTTCTGTAGCACACCATATACTGCTTTTTTCACCGACCTAAAGAGCAGAGTGAAAAATTTCATCATCCCCTCTCTCTCTCGCTCTCTCATCGTCGCCGGCATCGCGCGATCGTTTGTCATCGTTAAAATAATTTCCTTCGCTCACGTGGCCTTCGCCCCATGAGTCTCATGGTCAACCGCGCGCGCGTATATATATGCGTAGACCACAGGTAGTAACGATCCTTCTTTCGGATACCTATGAGAATCTTCAAATATTGAAATAAAATCTCCACCGATTAGCTAATAGCTAGTCGATCTGCTCCTCGACGATGACTCTCAATTCCGTTAAGATGGATATATCGTCGAATACTGAACGCTTCTTTTTGCGGAAAATAACAAAACTCAGGAGTGAAAAATATTAAACAAATTATCGACGTTTTTGAACAACATTTAATTTCCCGCATATTTTCGAAAATTTTAAGCGCAATAAGATCCGTAAATGATTCGCCTGCTCTTTTTTTCCTGCGTTTGTGTATTATTCAGCGATGTCGATGTGACGTGAGATTATATACTTGAGCGGGTTAATTTACGATGCACGTGACAACGGGGTTGACCGGTCGCGGACGTATCCACCATTTGTGCAGAAAGGGGCATTAAAATTTATCTCTATGTACCGAATCACTCGCCCCCGTGAATTTGAAGAGCCTCGACAATGAATACCTGTATAATAATCTATTATACGAGAGACACAGGATTTGACGAGATACAAGACCTTGTACATGTAGGACGAGACGACAAAGAGCCCGGAGCAACGCTACGAATCCCTGGTGTAAGGGCTCAATGCCAATTAGCCTGGCGTATCGCTCATTAGGGTCTAACGTCATTAGAGCCACCTGCGGCCCGTTTCGAGGTACGCTCGCTTCTCTCCCTCTGATCTGTTTATATCATTGATATAGAATGGGGAGAGCATCAGCGTATAACCATATAAGCTGTAAATCTTCGTTTTCGATCACCGCGAGGCTCGAGCGCGCGATACCGATCTCTCCATTGTCATTTTTGTTTGTCTAGCGCCGGGCTTTTCATTAGAGCCGAGTCATTCGCGTCAAAGGGCCGCACCGCCGCCAACGCGAGAACGATTGCTGCGTTTTGAGATCGCGGCCACCAAGCATACGCCATCGAGAAATCCGAAGGATCACCCACCAGTATTGATCGAGCTTCGACCACCCTGCCTTTGATGAAGGTCTCACAACTATCATTATATGAGCATTTCGTTTCATGATGGAACGCGTGCGAGCCCAAAGTGATTGATTCGTTCGGACTGCTGACGTACGGTACAACATCGGACACGCATTGATTTCCAACCTCCGCCACAGATTCCTTCCAGCAGCCAACTGTGACACAGAGGACTTTATTCATTAAGGCAATAATCTCCGAGATATCCATTATTTTCAACGTCGACCTTAATGGTGATTAATTGTTTCTCATTCAATCGGTCAAGTATGATTTTTTATAATTCCAGAAAAACCAATGGCAATTTGTCACCGTGTGATAATGAAACGAGGATCAATAATATTTTTCTTTTATATTTCAAAAGATTGATTGTTGATTCCGAATGATAAAAATCCGTTTAAAAGTATAAGTTCCTTCATGAAAACTGTAACGGGTCAACTGAGTTACTTCTCATTAATTAGAAATTTAAAAAAAAAAAAAAAAAAATCATGTATCTTATAATATTTTGTGGTCGTAGCGTGCAATTCTGGAAAATAAATAATACCCGTGCTTCCTCCAAATACAGATAGACTGCATATTACAAGTGGCTGCGGACACAAGTATATGTAAATGAATGCGGAAGCGGTACATCGGCGGCCATTATACGTTTTTCCCCTCCCTTTAACGATCGGGTGTAACGATCAAGTGGCATGAATAATCGAAAACGGGCTCGACAATATCCTGGTAAAGGACTCGAGGACAAAACCCCAAGTTCCAAAGTCTGTAAATATCTTTGGCGCGCGCGAACGCGGCGAGCTTCCTAGTCGTTTTCTTTTCTCCGCAGCACACATTTTCTCCTTACAGCCACGGCTAATGATACGATCCTCGAAACGTGCGCGCACACGAATATCTCTTCGCGATGCTTCTCAATCCTGGGAAGACTGTAATGGGTCTTAGAGGAACGACAATGTCCACATTCGTGTATTCCTATGTGAGCGGGTGTCGTGTGGTACGAAGAGGAGGATGGCGAGGTGCAAACGTCGAGGGTTTCAAGTTGCCATATAGCCGAGTGAGTTCTTTCGTCCCGACAGAGGAGCTCCACAGCGGCTCCATCGCAACAGCACAGACACAAGCTTCATCATTTCTCGGTTGCTCTCTGTTCGCCTGCCTTATTGCTTCTCGCACCCTTTTCCCCTCTCTCTCCCTCGTTTTCTCAATCGTCGCGCATACCGTTGCATTCGGTGGAGAATACGTATTCGAGCGGATGCACGAGGAGAGGAGCTGCGACTGCTGCTACGCGGGCTCAAGGGATATTCGCGCCAATCCGATCCGCGGGACACTGTACGTCGTCTCGCTCTCTCCGCCTTTCTCCATCGCTGTTTCTTTATTCATTTATTTTTTTTCTCTTTTCTTTATCTTCGAATTCAAATGCTGGGCGCTTGGTGCCCAAGGAAAAGGAAGGAGAGAAGCTGAGATAGAGACGAGACGAGGTAGAAAAGACTTGCACGCCGGTGGCGCGCGAGCGCTTCACCACAGCGAGCCGTTGTAGCGCTCTGTGCAGATGACGTTACTCGTAAATACACAAGAGAGCGAGAGGAGTTGGCGAAAGAGCATCACGGACGTACAAAGAGGCCACGACGTCTCAATCCTCGGAGAGAAGCCCTCCTTGGAGGGTCCCACCAACCGCCAGCCCCCCGTATAACGCGCTCGACCATAAGACCCTGCTCGTTCTGCCGTACGTCCCGATACATAACCTAGCACGTCTATAGACCTATATATCAACCAATACGATATATCTATAGAAATATGTGTGCATGCCGGGCGAATACAGTGATAGAGAATGCGGGCTGTATAAGATGTTCCATAGATACATATATCTATGTTAATGCTGCTGGCCAGTTGAAACGCTGGTGGAACACGAGAGGAACCAACCGCGAGCATCGACACAGCCGCGAGACCGTCGTCTATAGCCCCTTGGCAAAAGCGTGCAGAACTCGCCAAGGGCTACCACACACCGGGCCTCACAGATCACCCCGCTATCTTTCCGCCCAGATCTTACTCCGCTCCTCTGCTCTCATCCCGCTTCACCTTCGTGCTAAATCGAGACAAGAATGCCCGCGAGGCAACCAGAGAAAGGGATGCACCAAAAGGACCTATTCTCTAGCCAATCCTCCTCCTCCTTCTCCCCCCCCCCCCTTAGCATTCTCTTGGTGCACTTCCCTCGTCTTTCCAACCAGGAAGAACCCTCTCCGGCAGAAAGATGGCGAATTTTTCAATTCCCCGGTACCTCTTTGTCTCGTCTTAACGACCCATACGGAGGAGAATACACGTGTTTGCCAACTCGTCGCGATATCCACTTTGCCGAATTTGTATTTACCAACCGTTGCATAGAAAAATGCAACGAGACTCGAATAATTTCTTTACTATTCGCAATACTTGGAAAATATTTATTCAAAACGAATTCCCCATACGATATGGAGAGCAGTTGCACATTTTTTTTTCTCTCGCTCGAGCGTTGCTCAACGCAAAATGTCATTTTGAGAGCAAAGTCCTTGGAGCATCGAGAGTCCACGTAGCAGCAGCAGCAGGCACTTTGTTTCGCTCGTCGCGCTTCTTTGTTTCATCCCCCCCCCCCCCCCGGCGGGAAGGGGAAGTTTGGGACCATCACCGCGCGCGCGCGCCCGCCGCTCTCCCTGCAGCATGTCATTTGTTAATTTAAATATCACGATAATTCAGTCTGCGCTTCCCTCGCCCTCTATTCTTCCATACACAGGTATACCATTTTGCTTCTGGTGCCCTCTCATTCTCTTTCTTAATCTCTCCTGCCCCTCCGCGTATACTGTCAGCAAACTTCTTTCGCTGCGCTAGCCCGCGCGCAACCTCGATCCCTTTTTCTCTCTCCAAGGCTATAAACTTCTTGGATTCTTAGTCTCTGCTGATGATTCTCTCGGAACTCCTTCGCTGACTCAACATTATCGTCCAAAATTTCAACATTTTCTCGTCATTGTTTTTTTTTTCGCGGCTTCCAAATTTCCATTACAAATCGCTCGACCAATCATCATCGAGATGATTTTTAATGGGACCGGCATTTTGCGCGGCGGACTATAAAATCACGACTACCGCGCAATAGCGTTTTTTTTCTTCTTTTTCCAAGTAAAACAGCTGTGCGCCGAGGCAGCTATAATTATAAGCTAATCCGGGACGTATCGCCAGTGAATTTTTCACGGTACGCCAATGGTTAGATGCGCGCGACAAGCATATACGTAGCGCGGAGAAGAGAACGACGCTAGGAACTTTAACGGGCTTTCGATTGGAGCCGCGTGGCATCGTACGTGGCATTGGCACGCAGCACCACCGCATCATGTCCGATAGCCAAGGACTCTGGCACGTAAGCAATGCGATTGAAGCTAATTTGAAATTTTTAACTCGCTCCGCAAACTCTTTCGCGAAAGACTATCTCGGGCGAATAACTCTCCCGGTGAATGGCCCAGAACGAAATACTTTTCCGAAATACCAAAGAGAAATGAAATAAATGGAAAAATTTGCAAAAATTGGAGCGTCGACGGGCTTTTTTTTGAAAGTTTCAAAATGCCGTACAATCCGTATTTTTCTAGCAATTACAACCAAATTCTCAGAGAATCAAGAGCTCGTAGGGATTAAAATTCGTGCAAAACGTGGTTTTTCCATGCTTCGGGACATTTAGAGCATATTTACATTGAAATGTGAAAAAAAAAATTCTCACCTTTTCACAGTCTCCTCTATGGGGAAGCGGAACAGACAATCTGTTTTGACTTTCCGTTCGCGGTTAATGTAAAAAAATGGTTGAGACAAAGGTCGATTGTGATCAAATTGTGATCTCAACGAGTCTCGTCTCATTCAAAATCCAAAGGAGCAGGTTTTTTGCAGAAATAAATGATGTTGATGCAGGGGCGGTCGTTAAGTCACTTAATTCATAGGATATGGAGGAAAAGAAAAGTCTCTGGAGAGGAGGTTCGATGAGAAAGTGATGAAGATGCAGGAAAAAGATGCGTCAGCATGAGCCTACATAAAGATCAAGAAGAAGAGGATGAAGAAGAATAGGAAGAAGTAGGAAAAGAAGCGAGAAAAAGGATCGAGAGTACAGCGAGGGGGAAAAAGAGTCCGAGCTGAAAAGAAGAGGACTCAATTCAGCGTGGCAGGCAGCGCGGCGGTAACTAACGCAGGAAGGAGACGTAATAGCCAATCACGCGGCAAACGCAAAAACACCGACGAGCAGCAGCAGCGAAGCACAAGAGGGCACTCAGGGGGGATGAGGAGAGCATCGTAAAGCGAATGGTTACTCGTGGAGAACTAAACGAGATAGAAAGAGAGCAAGGAACAAGCGGATTTGTGTTGTGTGCAAGGTATCGATGATTCAACGACAAAAGGACGTATCGGCTGCCAGGAGAAACGATCAAAAGAGCATTTTCGACATTTTCACATTGAGCCTCCTATCCTCTGTAGTACGTATACACAAGTGTTAACTCGTATAGAAGCCTCCTGGCTGGAGGATTGAGCAAGGCTGAGGGCGTTGGGGAAAAGAAAGGAGAAAAAGTCGCGCGCGACTCATCCTTCGCGGTTGTTCATCCTCGAAGGAGCCAGAGGAGACGCTCTCATCGCTCCCTCGATGAACAACTCGAAGATTGCAATGTTGTATGGGTGAAATACGATGCGTACCGATGTTCCCTCGCATCGTGGTTGCCTCGAGACTATATTACACGTCCGTTCACATCGCACACGGACGCACATACGCATTTCCGTATACACAAATGGAGGAGAGGCGAGCGGGAAGATATTAATTAGAATAATTGCTGCTAACAGGCTCGTTAGCGTTTGACTGAGATAGCAAACGAGCGACTCCGACCAAAAAGAGACTCGAAAATAAAAGCAGCTCGAGTCGGAGAAGCGGCGAAGGTTGGCGAGATGGAGCAGAAAAGAATCGTGTACAAGACTCCGAGCCGAGCGAACGTCTCTTTTCCTCCTTTTATTCTCTCCTTCGTTCCGCAAGCTCTCAACATATCCCACATCCACTTCTGCACCTTCTTCATCTTCCTCCACCTCTTTCTCTTCTTTTCCCCGCGATGCTTAACCCGTGCTGTACGCTTTCTCTCGTTCCTTCTTACCTTTTTCTCTCTCATACCACTTGTTCCTGCCTCCAACCCTCCCGCCGGGGATCGGACACCTCCAACTTTGGCTCCGTCTCCACGCTCCTACAAGATGAACAGCACAGCTATGAAGTACCTCAATCAGACTGACCGGAGCCAAAAGAGCCCGGACATCGTTTGCATATTTCTTCGTGACGTTATTACGCGCGAACATGCCAACATTCGGCATATCGCCGAATAATTCGGTCGCATCCGTTCAACTGCCCATCATCCCCGAGCACCGATCATCGGAATGCCATTTCCCAGTGGCAGTTTGTGCAAAGAGACAATAATGAATTGACGAAAGCAACATATCTTTGAGAAGACCCTCCCCCGTTCGTCCGAGTATTCCCGTGTAAACGGCAAAGAGCATTGACGTTCGCACAGAAAGACGAATCCAGAAGAACTCGGCTGGCTCGGCTCGGAGAGAAGCGGAAAGTACGAGCGATCGCGTTGAAAGGAGCGAAAGGAGACTCTCGCGATGCGCATTGACAGCTGGCGTCTTTGGCGTATTCCTCGTGTGTTTCAATGACGTCGTAGTCAACGACCTCGCGGCAGAGGAACGCATCTCTTGTGTAGCGTCTTGTGTAGGAACGATCGAAAAGAGAATATATATCGGAGAAACTGGCAAAAGTGAATAAAGAAGGTATAGCAAAGGACGGGCGGGGAGTGCCGCGAGAGCGAAAGAGCAGAGAAAAGAACTCGTCTTTGATCGATTTTTCCATTGGCATGAAACAGATGAAACTCAAAGGGCTATGGTACATAGAAAGCCGAGACGAAGGAGAGGATGCCAAGGTAAAAGAATGAAGCATCGTGTGCGCCACAATCGGCGGACGTGTGGTGGTGCACACATACGGCGAATAAAGCGAACGTCATTCTCGTTGGGTTGGCATGCATGGATTGGCCAGAGCACCGCAGAAGGTAGAGCAATTCGATCCTTATTCCATGCCATCCTGTTCTGTTCGTATAGGTACTAGAGCGGTTGCCTGCTCGCCGGAGCAGAGAGAAGCCAGAGGGAGCCTCCTAATCAATTCCAATTAGAGAGCGGAATATTTGCGGCCAGTCAGGCCACGGAGAGACTATTAGCAGTCTCTCGAACTACCGGAGGCCCGCGGGTTCTCTCTCGACTATGAGGGAGGGAGAGAGTGGCCGGCCTGGCCTGCTCTTGGCTGGTCGTTGGCCGTAAATCAAGCAACGGAGAGGAGCTCGCAGGGCCCGCTCGCGCGCGCGTCCCATACGGCCTCATTGGGACACCGCGCTCGGCGCATAGTGCTGGTGCCGTCTCTTCCGTTTGCACCGCGAGCGGCGACGCCTCCCACTCCCCGCGGTTCATCGTTACGATGAGGCCCCGGCAAACTGGGACCGATGCGCCCTCGCTAACCGAACGCATGGGAGGGGGCAAGCAGGCTCCTTAGCTAGACCGCGGCAGCAGCGCGACGTCGATCCTCCTTGTCTTAATTCATTCCACCCTGACTCATCCCCTCGTCGCCCTCTCCTCCTCCTCCTCCTCCTCCTCCTCCTCCTCCTCCTTCTCCTTCTTTTTCCTTTTGAATAAATCTATATGTATGTGTGTTTATGCTTGTGGCTAACGAACTCAAACATAACTCGGCCGATACAACTCAATACCCGATCCCCGTTGACAGTCGGTAAAACAGCCGAGTATTTCTAATTGGCTGGACGGGACGCATGCTGATTAGGCTTTTCTTTGCTCTCTTTGCTCCTCCGAGTTGGCGTCTTCTGGATCCCGGCGCGTAGCGACTTGCCGGCGGGCAAGCTCTCTCTTCCTCTCGCTGCCTTGCCGTGAAAACAGAGAGACGATCGTCATCGAGCCAGAGCCAAAGCATCGCGGCAGCGGCATAGCTTCATTTGTGTGCGTGTGTGATTCAATGTGCTCGGGCCTTCGGGGCGGCCTCGCGGTGGCCCGCGATAAAGAAACACGCTGATTGGACACGTGGGGCCACGCCGCGTGGTCGTTACGCGCGCCGAGTCCCATAACCCATGAAAGCACAACCGTATTAGCTGGGACTCGCGCGTTTCTACCGCTCAAGACCCGCTATTATGTGCATATACCTGTGTGCAGAATGTACAAGTACGCTACTCTTACAATCGAACCGCGCGCAACGACTCGATGACGCGCCGTATTCGTGTGCGATCGCGACGGCACAGTCACATGTGCCCACACGGGAAGCTTCCCTCTCGTTTTAAACTTTTCGCCATCCACCACATCCCCATCATCGGTGCGCTCATCTTCTCCCTCGCTGCCGCCTCCCTGCTCCTCCTTTCCAACTCTCTCGCTCCCTCCGTGCTTTTCGCACGCTCGCCTACTACCTTCTCAGAGACTATTTCAAGATCCCATGGAAAACGAAGACATCACGGACGACGCAATCATGATTTTCCCTGACATCGAGTCATTTAAGATCGCTCGAGCTTCGCCGCGCAACTAATTGCCTCCACCGTTTCATTGCTTTTTTCCCCATGACGAGAACGAAACATTCTTTTTTTTTTCATCTCTCTCGGACGGAGAAAGTTGAATCATCATTGTTTCGAATCCACGATCGAACTAACGAGGTATCGATGCTCCAACGAACTAGACAACGTCATTGGCGATGAGTCCCATTGTGTCGATGGGACCGCCGGAGCATTAAAATTTTACCACTTTTTCCGCGCATCAAGTGGCTCGTTCTATTTCGCTCCAGCCGCCGCCGCCTGCTTTGCTCATCGTCGTCGCTCTCGATGTATAAATCGATGCGTATATGGCACAATGGCCGTTATTCAAATTCCGTCGTTGTGTCTTTGCGTATTTTATATAACCGCGAGGGAGCAGCTTGCTATCCGCCTCTTTCTCTCTGGACACACCAAGAGTCACCCGTGCGCACGAGCGAGCGAGCCAGCACACGACGGAGCAGGATACCAAAGACGCGCGCGCGACAACGAAGACTACCCGCTCGAGGATGCATGCATCGATCCCCGCGCACTCGGGAGCGAAGATCTTCGATCGAGATTTCAAGGGAATTTCAACGCTCCCGATCTCGCTCTCATCTCTTCGTTGTCCCTTTTAGCAATCTTTGCTGCGGCGAGAGATCGCCACATTTCCATCGTCCCGCGGTTCCTCTCCTCCTTGCTCGATTTTACTTCGGGCCCTCTCCACTTTTTCTTTTTCGTTTTTTTTTTTTTATTATTTCTCCAGAGTGGGCCGCTAGTGTTGTCGCGCCTTGTTTCGCAAAAACACACACACCACGTGTTTCCAGCTCCACCTCAACGGCCCCACCGTTTATATATAAACATATGCCCGCGGTCTATATCGCCGCAGGGAGGGCAACGCGAACCACCGAAATTTAAAATTCTAATCTTATGACTTATCGCGACTATATGAACGCAAAACTTTACCAATGCGAATAGAATACTCGCGCGCGTTTATACATTTATTTCCCATAATATATGTCGATGCATTTCGCACGAAACAATTGTCAACGGAAACAACTCTATTAGCTCGACGAGACTCCGACCCATTGTACCCAACGGAGATGAGAACAATGCGAATCAGACCCGACCCTTCCAACTCGCTTATTCTTTCTTTGTTGTTTTCATTCCATCCAAATATAATGGTCTACCATTATTTTTCATACCCTTCGAATTCGCTGGCCAAAGATATTTAATTGAAACTAATTAGCATTCCCCGAGAACCTCTGTTTCCGGAATCCTCTTCACTCTGCGCCAAATATAATCGAGAAATTTGAGAGACGTGCCCAATTCCGTTGGATATAGAAAAGAGCGCGCCAAAATGTTTCGATCGGGTCTCTTTTTCTTTCTCGTAATTAGTACGAGCCCGCGGATGCCGATCCGCGCCCATCGTGGCGGCCGAACGTTTCTTCCACATTTTTCTTTTCGCCTTTTTTCCCTCTGCCGCTGCACTCTCTTTTCTTTTTTTTTTTTCTTTCTTTTTTCTTCGTCGCTCCGCTTCTCTGCCAAATCAACCCAACATAGCGACTATAGGCTTTTCTTTTCTATCTTTGCCCCATTAATTCTTTCGTCCTTTTGCCTTTTTTCACTCTGCTCTGCTTCTCAACCAGCTTTGCCCAGACACGGGGAGTTCCGAGACTCCTCTCAGTACCGACTAGTCACTACAGCTTGCATTTTTCAACACAGTCACCGCCTAGTAAACTTTCCAATATGAATCTTCCACCTCACCCTACAACCTCGTAAACATCGATTAATTATTTCACGCTCATAATGATAAAAATTTGAATAACGATTTTGCAAAAAAAAAAAAAAAAACAAAACCAAAAAATCGTACACTCTCTTAACGGACATTTAATTTCTCATTTTCGGCTTTTCAAAACGTATTTATAAACGCGACGGAGCACATGTCAGGAGAAACACTCTGTGGATCGAGCCTCTCGGGAATGGTGTCCTGCGTGCAC
Organism: Campopleginae sp. 14b; assembly: GCA_030522525.1. Taxonomy (NCBI): domain Eukaryota; kingdom Metazoa; phylum Arthropoda; class Insecta; order Hymenoptera; family Ichneumonidae; species Campopleginae sp. 14b. Next base: position 72,879 of record JAPYYS010001129.1, read on the forward strand.
GACGGATGCGATTTCTAAATGACTAATGATCGTTTAAGTTTAAGTGGCGCTGCTGCATACCACGACGCCGCTCTGGTAGCCGCGCTCGATCTCTTCCGAGTTCCCGCGCTCACACGCAAATGGTACGCTATATAGCAAACATGACATTTCCCCAGATGTCAAAATACTTCTATGAGAAAAAACTGCATCAAACGCTCCGCATCGACTTTTTATCATTTTCTTAATATTAATTTACGAATTTTCATTTGGTGTTGGCTAATTAAAAGATTTAGCATCAAACAAGAGGGCTTTAAGCCTCCATGCATGTTTGTCACTCGGGGTCCGGGAGACCCGGAGCTATTTTTAACTATCCTTTTAAAATGTCCAAAAATTTGGTTTATTTTTCGAGTAGTTGACAAAATAATTGACGCCATTCCATCCGAGTCGTTCCCAGCCATTTTTGCCTTCTCGCGGACCAAGTGAATTTTTTTCTCTCACCGCAGGGTCTCGTTTGTCACGCCCAAAGTTGTCTAGAATTATCATTCATTATTTTTACTGTGCGAAAGGCAAACAAGGAGGCCCTGTACAGCGTTGAAATGTCAGATACGAGACTGGCTCGCGTTACAAACACGTATATATAACGATTTTGTACCGTGCCAAGGAGTTTTTTTCCCTCGGAGTGAGCATGTACAATTCCGCGAGCGATCGCACGCGCTAGGCGCGCGATATCCGACGTTTTAATCATGTTTACCGGTGGCTTTATCCGAGGATTAACTTCTGGGCCACTTTATAAATGCCCCCCCCCGCTGGCTATATACACGTTGTATGGGAAGCTCGTGATGCACGAGGGGGAAAATAGGCCGCGACGAGTGCATCAATACGCTCAGCTCAAATCCAACGGCACAAGCAAAACGATACCTACATTATATGGACACCATAGGGGCACGTTTTTGAGGCTTACTATGGGCCATTGAGTGTTACGGACAATACAAAAAAATTCATAGAATTATCCCATTGTTTGGCCGGCCAATTTTTATTGACATTTTTCGGGCTTCAGTAAATCTGAGGCGTCCGTTATCGAATTGGCAACATTTTTTCATTAATTAGAAATGATTGTCTTTCTTTTTTTTTTAATCAAGATGAAATTGCGAGCTTTCCCGATCGATGGTGAAAAGTGTAAACACGATTAACAATCGGATCATAAGAAATGAAATCTTGAGCTCGGATCTTTCGGCAATATATATATATTTTTTTTTTTATCGCCATCTCTCGATGATGGAAATTGTACAGGGTTTTGCCTGGCCAAATATATTTACACGTCGATCAGCGAGGGTGATCTCTCGGTTGTTGCGATAATCGTCATCGGGGGTAGTTTGGGTGCATATGCCGAGAGCAAGCGAAATGGCGGGATAACGACGTGTCGCGGACATTCAGTGACGTGTGCGAGCGTGCAGCGCGTGTGCCCCCATGTGCCAAAAAACAAGAATATACACATGCCCAAGGGGGCGAACGCGGGGCACGACGAGGGGGGTGCCGGCGAATATGCACGAGAGAACATCGTCCGGGCAACGAAAAGAATTTCAGGGGGCACCGCGGTGGCTCCACCAATTGACTCCCATTGTTGCTGGTAATGCCGCGGACTATGGTATTCTTCGAAGAACAGAGCGGACAGAATGTCGCGCAGCAGCACCAGCAGGGGAAAGGAATAAGTAAAGGGATAAAAGTGTTAATGCTCGATCGGGCTCGTAGCTACTCTGATTTTAGTGTCACGATAATCTTGTATAGATGCGTTTAAGAATATCGAGAGGCGAAAAGGGCGGCTGATCTTTTTCAACTCCCACACGAGCCGAAATCCCAATATTTTCTCTAGCTTTCATTCATTCGCCTCACTATATTCTTCGCAACTGCTGTTGGACTTGGTGCGAGCGAGATAGTCAATATCGCGAAATCGAAAATATCAAATTCAACATACACAATAAGAAAGAAAAAAAAAAAGAGACGCATCCGTAGTATGCAATTGACAAAGTTATATACATATATTTTTTCAACGAATTACGAAAATCAAACGATTGGAAAACACTTATCGGCTCATTTATCGCGAAATCGATCGTAAAAACTTTGAAAGAAATGTAATTCAAAAGGGAATGTAAACCGCAAGACCTTTTACAGCGCTCTCCGCATAATTCCGCTATTTATCCACATTTTAATATCTCAATTTCGTTGGATGATATTTCCGCAAATGGATTTTTTCGCTATAATATCGAGAAAGTCGATACTGCGAGGATGACGAGCGAGAGTCTACGCTTATAACTGAAATAAATGATGGCGATGAGCGGTGCGCTTTGGAGCAGATTACTAAAAATGAACGGGGCAATAATAAAAAAAAAAGAACAAGATAGCTTCGTCATTATTTTATTTGAATCCGAGCGAGGCGCGGTCGCAAATTTGAATATTATTTATTGCTTCCCCATCGAGGAGTACCTTGGCAATAAACTTATAATTTATGACGATCCTGAATGCTTCATCGTTGGAAAAAAACGAAAAGTTGATTTCTCAATCATCCTTTTCATAATTCATTGACTTTTTCCATTTTTTCGAGTAAATTCAGCTCTCGAATGGTAAAAAAGTCTGTCCCACTATTTTTGACAAATATTTTGTGAATATGTCGCACTTTGCAGGGAGAAATAATTACTTTTCGTTGCACTTCGACGATGCAAACTTCAACATCGTTAATTAATGTACAGCATGAAAGTCGTGTAATGTATCGAAAATAATGAGATATATATATATATATATATATGAGGCGCGCGCGTCACTCGCAAACGGTTCGTAATGCGAATGCGATTACGTGAGAGCCATCTTAATAATAAATTAATAGCCGCGCACTCGCTCGCTTGCCCCATTCTCATTTGACAATAGAAAACAGAATGAATTTCTTTGTATATTCATAATAGCCGAACGTATGCCTCGCGTTTATGCAGATACGCCTTGCCGCTATGAATTTATCATCAGCTTGTGTATATTCGAGTCAATACAGTTATACAAGTGTGCAATATATGTAAATAGGGAGATATGTCGTTACAGCGAGATTACATGCGGTGATTCGGGCATGTTATTTTCCCACCGGGACGCCTTGACACTTTTCGTTCTCTCTCTCCCTTCCTCCGGCGCCTATTCCATCGCTCATCCACCGCTTTACCGCTTCTCTCTCTTTATACTCTGTGGGATTTTTTTGGGGCTGCCATCGGACGAACCGAGATATTAGGGTGTAGCAGCTTATTAAAAACGAGGGTGTAAGCCTCCTCGTCGCGAGGCAAACGTTCAACTTATCTCCTCGCTCAACAAAAGTTTCTTATTTTTTTTATAATTAATATTATTTAATTTTTGCAGGACGAAGATTCGGAAGAAAACTGCAACGCCCGATCATTACGATTTTTTATACGAAAAATATACATAATAGAGGGAGCAATAAAAGTTATGTAAATGAAAACAAACAGAGACTGTGATCCATGAGTTATTCTGCAGGCAGGGGAGCTGATGATGGGAAATGATATAAAATATCACAAGAGTCGGGGCGGGAAAAAAATTTCTCCTTGGGGTCGGCAGGGAGCGGAGTAGCCGCGCGAACGATAGACCCGAGGGTCATATGTTTACTTTATTTATCGTTTCGGCCAATCCCATCTTCATCCCTAACTACGTCACTCTTTTTCTCCGCCAACGCGTTTTCGCCTCCTTTTATTCCCCGTCCAAAGATTTAACCATCATCGCGTCAGATTTTTATTGGCGTTTTGTGGGATATATGAGTTATATACAGAAGCAGCAGCAGAACTTTCGGCAAGGGATCAAACGCGAGGATCACAGAAATTGAGGAACGTGAGTCTCATAAAGATTAATCGAGACGGGCGTTACGTTCCCGAGATATACCAATAAGCCTACACGCACACACACACACACACACCTGTAAAGATCCTTTCATCTACATTATGCTGCCCGGCATGTGATCCTCCAACCTCCGATCGAAATATCCTAGTAAAAATAAAAAAAAGTGAATTTTACTATAATCTCTCCTTTCGAACTAATTTAATCAATTCTTATGGGTCAAATTGACCCAGAATATGCTACAAGTCGATAGAAAAGGAAAAAGTTGGATTATGCGGAAGCTGGTGGCAATTTTTTGCATTAAAATTCCCGTAGTGAGGAAATATATGAGACCGAGGGCCTTCATGTGACTGCGGAGATGAGAGCGGGGGTGGGGCATCACGGAGGAGCTGTAGTACGATTGCGGGGCCCGGCAGCAGCAGACCCTTATACCAGGTAGGCCTAACAAGGCCCAATACTTTTCCGTCACTGAGACCAATGCCAATATATTAGAGTCCGAAGCACGGGGGGCCGTGGCATTGTTGCTCGTAAGCCCTCTCGCGCGATCGTTTTTTCCCCCTCCCTCGTTCGCTCGCTCCTGCATGCTGCTTCTTATTTGCCGCGCCAACTTTTGTCTTTTCCTTATTCTTATTATTCTCGCTGCTTTCTCATCTCTCGCTCGCCATTTTTCCACGAAAAGTTGCGCATTTTTTTAGGCGCGCAAGGCTTCTCGCGATCGAAATTTGACAACTAAAAGCGTGCTTTTATTTAGGGGCACAACGGCTCGAGGCTGTGCCGTCGCGATCGTCATGTTTCACGCATTTTAATGCGAGAAACGAGGTAGGACAGGGCGCATGGATGAATCATTGATACGATAATGAATTATTGCATGTGAATATTTCGTCCGCGATGCTAAATGAATTATCTCGGAAAAAAAACTTGTCTCGCTCGCAGAGTTAATTGGCCGAAGGACGCGGGTGCTGCGTCGATGTTCCATTAGCAATCGATGGATAGAAATAAAGGACACGAGAGAATATGGTGGGAAAAGGAAAAGAGTGGCGGGCGAGCGGGCGGGCGAGCGGGCGGGCGAGCGGGCGGGCGAGCGAGCGAAGGGTATGCCCGGAGAAAAAATAAATAAAAAGGAAGGGCGCGCGGAGGTGGAGGTGGTGGAGGTTGCGCATTTGCGTGTGGTGCCCATAAAATTTGTTTGCCCTGGAACGAAAAGAGTGCGAGATAATATAAGCGGAAACGCGACAAGGACAACACGAAGAAGCGAAAGAAATGCGAATGCGCGCAGAAACGAGGATGCAACGGGATAAAAAGGAACAACGAAATACGCGAACGAAAGAGAAAAGAGAGGTGAGCCCTCCGAGCTCGTGTTTGTTATAAGAACAATATGTATATAGCGATGGTACATGCAAGGAGGAGGCAGGCGGTAAAGGGAGCAGCGCGGGAGAATGGCCGCCAAGAGTTTCAGCTCGGTGGAAGAGCGTAAGCAGGGTAAGAAAAAAAATCGTTTCGACAGGGTTGCCTCGGTTAACGGATGATTTAATTAAGAGAGGCACAAATTACAGACTCGCTGGATGCTAATGCCCGTCCACGCTCGCCTCAACCCGAGCTCCTTAATTAGACGCGCCAAAAGGCGCGCACGCACGTTCCCCCAATTCACCTTCGCGAGAATTAATAACGAAAATAATTGAAAAAAAAAAAAACGAAAAAACGAAAAACCCAAGGCCGAGGATTTAAATCGAGAGGATTGGCCAGCAGCGCGACTGATGAGTACGCGGTAATTAACTAATGACAACAATGATGCTCCTATTATTGAATAACCGAGTCATTTTTATTAACGCATCGAGTCTCGAAAAAAATGATGGAAAAGAAGAAAAAAATCCCGTTGATTAACCTCGATCGAATGAAACGGGTGATTATTTTTTTCATGATCCCTCAAATTGGATTTATTTGAGGAGGCGAAACGTCTCGAAGAGTTGAGCGTAGCTCGTTGGTGGCGAGTGCGTTAATTAGCTGGATGCTCACGCGAGCCGGCAATTAAAACAACATCTTCATTATTAGGTGTATATCGGTGCGCCAACCGCATGAGTCCCAACGACGACGAGATGTGCGAGGGGGCGCCCATGCAACGACTCGACCAGAGTCTATAATCGAACTTATTACAGACTCCGCGGGCAATAGATATAGACATATTCATATCGAAGTCACCGCCGCGGCGTATATATATACATATATATATCAGCAGTGCCTCGGGGTGGTGGCTCTTTTCTCTCGGGACTAGTTCGACCGAGCTTCAACAAGAATCCCTCCACCGATGCCTTAATTAGCCTTACCACCGTTGTACCACCACACAATATCTCCTACCATTTTATCATATTCCCATTCACATTTTTTTTTCCTCATCCGTTATTACTATTTTTTATTATGCACTTTTATAAAAAGTCAAATACCAATTAGCGATTATGAATTTCTTCACCATTTTTCATGAAAAACCTATGATTACTACGAACGAGTGACACTAAAAGACGTTTTTTTACGATCGATAATTTATATTAAAACCATTTCCAAATTTTTCCCACGAAATTTCTGACCCCCTTTTTTCCATCATTTTTTTCACACGTTTTTATATAGTCAAATTTATCTATAAAATTTTCACACACATTCCAGAATATTTTTTCTTGCAATTACTGAAATTTTGACTTTTCTGACTATTAAAAAAAAAAACGTTTAGTCGTACATATTCAACAAAGAATTAATCTTTTCCAACCAAATTTTTATTTTGCAGTCAATTCGAGGGTGGAACGTTTGGGAGGGAAATCGCCGCGTTGAGTTTGAAACATAAATGCTCGCCAACTCTCTGGCGGCATATATTTTATTATTTAATTTCAGCAGCGCGAGGCCGTTATGAGACATGGAAAAAAAAAAAAAAAAAACAAACGAAAAAACAACAAAAAAAAAAAAAAAAACAAACGAAAAAACATCTCGAGCGATATTGTAGATGGATTTTCCGTGTGGAGAAAATACTACCTCATCAGCTTTGCTCTCCTAGGGAGAGAGAGAGAGAGAGAGAAATATACAAGCTCGGCGAATTTTACACGAACGAGAGGCAGCAAAAGCTTTCTCGCGGTCGGTCCGCGTCTGTGCTTGGCTGTGCGAAAACCCAGAGGGAGAGAACGAGAGAGGCCGCCCAGCTCCGTTGGTGACATTATTATTCGTTATGAACGGGGTTTACGAGGCCGCAAATCATGCCCATGTTCATATTTCGAACGGCCGCTTCTCGTTATTCAGTTTAATGGCGTTGCTATTTGAATTTTCGATCTCACCCCCCCCCACTATCCCGCCGCATTTACCTTACAATGTTACAACAATATCCCCTGAAAGTGACATCCACACTCACACACGCGCACGCACTTGCCTATTCATATACATAGTCCCGAAACGCGCGTTATTAAACCGATTGCCAAATTTCACCATTTTACAGCCAATAGTTTTCATGCCCTTCGTTGCACTTGCTCGATTTATCAAGATTCATTTTTCATCCTCGAATAATATAGAGAGCAGCAGCGATGTCTGTTGTCGAAAAAAAAAACTCAATATGCCGCAAGAAACGTGGACGCGAAGAACCCAAGAAGAAAGACGATCCGTCGAAAAAAATTGACCGTCTGCACGTATATTGAAGTTATAAAGCGCATCAAACTTTTTTTATGATTTTTCATTTTTCAATAATAGCCGCGCTCGCATTCGTGTTCGCTGCAGCTAAAGTTGGTTGCTATATTTCCTCGTTTCTCGCGTCGAACAATCTTTTGTTTACGCTTCCGCCTCTGCCTGCTGGCTCGTCCTTTCATTCCGCATCGATATAGAGGAACAAACATGCAACCCTTTAAATACAACTAACTCGACTATAATGAGTTCTTTTATTTCACCGCTTGTGTACTCCCCCCGCAAATATAGATATATAATTGGAGTCGAGAACTCGCGCCTGTTATATACCCGGCGAGGCCCCTACCGAGGAATCGGGTTACCGTGAGCGCGCGGCACTCTTGAAAAAAGACAGTGAAACTTGGCGCTCTGTGCTGGCGGGCGCACCAACACCGAGAGAGGGAGATGACGAAGAAAAATAGAGAGAGAAACAAAAGCGAGTCTATTATAGGGGTCAAAAGGTGCCGACAAGCATCCTTGTGAAGTGCGCGTCAACACGCGTCCTCCGCTATTCGAAAAAAACGAGCTTCCGCAAGTGTGTTTGGCCAATGTCACGAGTAAAGCTTGCCCAACTGGCGTTAGCCATTGGGTATGCTTTTTTTTTATTTATACTGCCTCGCTCTGTATGATTTTTATTAATAATAACGGGATCTTAGAGCCGAAACGTCAAATTTAAAACGCTATGAGCCAATTTAGCAAAGCGAACATCGATTACTTTTGTCAAATTGAAGATTGGAAAAGCGGCGTTTATTATAATTGGCAATGGGCGCGCGATGCGTTCACGTGTCGTGCTATAGAATTAACCGAGGGCTCAATCGCGTTTGGCGTATACGCGCCTCGTAAATATACATGTATATTGTGAGAATGTGAGAAGAAGCGACGTCTCTCCATGAATAATGACAAAGTCATTGCTCGCCGCGAGAGAGGGTGAGCTCGGTCGTGTTAACGGGCCTATTAATCCGACGGCTTTAAATATTCACTCTTGAGCGCCACACATCGTTCTCAGGCTGAGCCACGCTCGAATATTAGCCCCATCAATCATCGAGTAACGATACCCCCGATGTACAAGCGCATCTTTGCTCGCGACAAGTGTCTTTCCGTTGCTCATCTTCGCGATCCCCGGTCTCCCCCCGCCTCTTCCCCGAATGCGGAAAGACCCAAATGAGAAACTCGAGTGTCAGCAAAAAACTCGTCGCTCTCGCATTAATCGTAAATTAAATATTATTATTGCTATTACGGAGAATTAAACTTTACCCTCAGACTTTATTTTAAACATTTTTCCGAATCCTCGGGGATTTATTTTTGGAAAAAAGACGATTGGAAAATGGTGATACATGATGTATGTAAAAATATTTGAGGCCCCGCAGTCACCCCCGGCGAAGCAGCCTTCGTGAATGTAAATATTTCTCACTCGAACAACAAAAGTAAGCGAAGATATAAATTTAGAGGAGTTTTTCAAGCTCAGCCTCGCAAATCCTGCGCTCCGACAACAGCCTGATGGGCGCGCAAGAACCAGGAAATCTTAGCCGGACTCGATCCGGGATGACCATGGAAATGACCAGCGCGGTTGGGCACACACGCGGTCGCGCCAAACCGTTGACCGCGAAAGAAGCAGATCTCTCGCCCGATCCTTCTTCATCGGAATCCCACATAGTCTTGCACACAAATCGCTGAATTACGCTAAAGAGCGCTCCGTACCATTTCCGAAGGGATACGACAATTGCAATCCTCGCGCAACGTTGCACACGAGTCGTACTTCGTGATTTCTCTTTTACCTCCACCTCGCCTGCCGCTGATGCTGCTGCTGCGTCTGGTTCACTCTACAATGTAGAGTATTTCCAACACCTTAACTAAAACGTTTCACATTCCAGCGCGCTCAAACGTATAAAACTAAATATTCGTATACATACGTGCCGGATTCTTTCGCTATTGAAATTTTATTCGTCGGATCGAAGATTTGCGCAGCTCGCAGGAGAAGCAACGCGAGTTACCAAATGCATTTTTTTTTTTTTTTTTTTTTTTTTTTTTTTTTTTTTTTTTTTTTTTTTTTTTTTTTTTTTTTTTTTTTTTTTTTTTTTTTTTCTTTCTTTTTCTTTTTTTTTTATTGTATATTTTCAATCCGAGGAGATGAAAAAAGAGGGAGAAAAAGATTTTGACATCGTCGGGCGATCATTCGACGCCGGTTTGATATGTGTTTATATTTATATATATGAAAGAGATGAGACGCGTGTAGAACCGGAAGATCGATCGGTCTCGGCTCATCTCGTGCGTGTCGGGGGTGCTTGCTCGCCATATTAAAACCCCCGGCGTTTAGCGGCTAAAATATACCGACGCGTGAATGATCTTTAGTTTGATCGACGAGCAGGATACCCGCGTCGAGTATCCCGCAGTTTTCCCACCGCCGCGCGTTAAACATATAATAACTCCAAAAGTTGCCGCACCGCTTCACTAGTTAACCATAATAGACCGAGAATAATAATGTACGCACCGCATTAATATTATTATAACAGACAATAAAAGTCCATGATGGAACGATTTTGCCCTCATTGCTGTTTTTTTCGTCGCTGCTACAAATTTTTTCGGTCCAAAATTGGAATTTCGCTATTTCTGCCTTTTCCAGGCCAAAGTGTTGGTTTGTTTTTTTTTTTTTGTTTTTTTTCGTGCGAGCAGTAAATGCCCGGACGAGTCGAGGGCGGGAATGTATGCAAAGCAGGAAAAACAGGCGGCCAGCAGGGTGTAGACCACTCGAATGGTACGAGCTCGAGGAACAGGGATAAAAGCAGGCGTTGGAGAAAAGTGGTGTATATAAATCGTCGTAGGGCATGGATATAGGGTGGGGGGGGGGGGGGGGGGGGGGGGGGGGTGTGGGGTGGTTTGTTTTGAATAAGCGATGATATGGAATAAGGTGCGCGCGATCGGATTGCTCGAGATCGAGTCGTTCCGGTGGAACGAGATTTCGCTGGCACGAAAGTGTGCGTTGAGGAAGGAATCGTATTTGAATATTGATTCGACTTATTTAAATTCTCGTTCTTATCGTTCGGTCGCGTCGTTCAGAGAAAAAGAGAGAGGGCCAGAGGGAAAAGGCTCGGGCCTGCTTTTATACAGCAACGTGCGCGAATGTTATCCATACTGAAAGAGTAGAGCTCCGCGTATAAGCGAGCAGTCGGTGCGCGCGCGATATCTCTCGTCAACGCGAAATTGGAAACGATAGCGAAAGAACGAAATAGCGCGAGGAGAAAATAAGCGAATTATAGTCGCAACTAACAAAGGGATGTCAGAGAGGAGAGCAGCGGCGGGAAGTGAGAGGCGGGCGGCGGCTGTGCCAAATGCAAAACCAGCAGCAGCTTTCAATACAATCAAACGGAAACGATTCACTTCCCTTTCTGTTTTTTTTTTTTTTTTTTTTTTTTTTTTCTTTTTTTCCAAATATTCTTCGAGCAATCTCCGGATTGCACGTGTTTCTTCCGATATAAGTATTTGCCTCCTCCCGCTACGTATATGGGGCGAAGGACTATAACCAGAAAACATTTCCTAAAAGTTGTTTCACGAGCATTTTATTTAATATCCATCAAACATTTGATCCAATATAAATTAACGTCCGTCACAATGAAACGTGTCTTACGCGATACGTTGGCAAGTTTGTCGAAATCCGAGAAGCGAATAGAGCCGTATCTTTGTGTCCCGCTCCGATATATAATAGGGCGGTGAACACGCGGAGATGCGATAATAATAATAATAATAGGGACTGGAGGAAACGTGGTATTGCCGCGGGTGAGATAGTAGGAACGGTAGAAGATGGAGCTTTCGGGGAAAGCAATAGGGGTGCGAGCAAGAGTCGAAAAGACGAAGGGTGCAAGAAGGCATTTCGCTCTCGCGAGAAAAAGATACGCGAGACTCGTACGACGGGGGTGGCTCGCGGTGAGAAAGAAAGAGAAAGCATAGGGAGCTGAGATGGCAAGTGTAGGGCGATGTTAGGAATAGCTAGGAGCAGCTAACCGAGCGTGAGAGATTAACCCCTCTAACGCAGCGGCCGGCCCAGTATATCAAGACACCCGTGATAAAACGCCCTGGCTCCGGCTGTGTGTTGCCACCCCTAACTGCCTCTATTGACTACCAGAATCCAATATATTCTACTCTGCTGTGTGAGCCTTACCGGGGGCTCCCTCCGAGCCGCCAAACACCAAGTACAAAACCGACTGGGAGGCGCCGGAATTTCATACATCTTTCACCACCCCTACCTTAATTCCTGCCCCTCTCATACTCCTGTCCCACCGTGCACTACTATATTATACTTGCCGCTTTGGTGCCAATTTGGAACACCGCGCACTCTCGCTCACTACCTTCACCTACGCAAATGTATTCCTCCCGAGCACCACCAAATCAATGATCCATTTCATTTGAAAACGGATCTCTCTGATATGCTCTTGACCGATGGATTAATATATTTATCACTTTTCGCGGGCAAAGCTTTTTCTCGGAGAAGCTCGAAAAATACCATTAAACCGCGATGAAATTTTGTGAAATAATAAAATATTGAGGAAAATAGAGAATCAAACGGTGGTCCAAATTATTGCCAAAAGTTTTCACCAAAGTATCGAGCTTCACGGCGATGGTGGTGGTATATTCGCCGACCCCCGACTCTGCTCCTTCCGCGGAAACCCATTCACCAAATACTTGGGACGTGTGTGAGGGTATAGCGGGGCGGTGGGTGATGCGATAACACCGATCACTCGGAATTGAACGCTTCTCCTGCGATTCATCCTCCTTTGAGAAATCTGCCGGTTTCTTGTGCCGGCTTCGGGATTACCGCGCGCGAGATACCACAATGTAACCGAAAAATCTTATATTGAACGCGAGGACTCGTACCCCCTCCGGCCAAAAAGAATTTCAATTTTCATGCTTATCGATATTGTATATATATATATATATAAATTATAAGGATTTTTCTCTGAAGGGTCGAACGCCTACAAATTGCTTTTGCTCTTGGATACGTTTGTTTATATTTCCCATAAGTATGTTGTGGAAAATACGAGGATAAAGATGTGCCTTGGAAAGAGGAAAAACGCTCGGGTTTTTGGGCGAGAGAGGTCAAAACTGTGGGAGCAGCGGGGCAGAGAGTCGACTGCGTAATCCTGTGGTAAATCGTTTAAGAGGCGCTCCGAGAGCACAAATCGCGCATTACAAACAGAAATCTCGACGGCAATACCCAAGGCGATTTAGGGCACGTAATGCAAATGCCGAAACACACTAATAGCTAGGTAAACAAACGATCGAGCGAGAAACGACGGGCCCGAGAGGGGTTCCAGTCGCTTTGAAGTTTATGCGGATTTTCCGATTTTCGGGTAGAAGAACAAACCGAGCTTGTTTTCTTGGTCTTATTTCGCTTCTCGCACAAACGCTCGTACAAACTCCTATGCGCCGCGACTGCATGGTACTATAAACTCGAAAAATTCAAACGACAAGGCAAACAGCCAAAGAGACCGAATGAAAGAGAAAAGAAAAAACGTTTGACTTGTAAGCGGATAACGTTGAGTCAACGGCTTATTATTGTTTCAAGGATTGTACGAGAAATACACTCGCGGCTGCTGCTGCTGCTGCTGCTGCTCCTCCTCCTCCTCCTCCTCCTCCTGCTACTCGATCGGAACAGTTTTCCCCATGTTTGCATATCTACAACTTTCCACACATATACATATGCCTACAGTTCGTGTTACCCGTGCGCTGTTTGCCCAGTTGCACCAACATGCCTCTCGTTCTACCTCTCGTTTTCCCCCACCGCCTTCTCGCCTCCATTTGCCGAACCGAACGTTCGAGCGAAAAAATTACTATGCCGAAAAATTAAAATGACTATTTATGAATAAATTATTTAATTACTAAACGAGGCAGAAATGGTGGATGTCCCTGGAATTTCTATATACGCCCGATTTTACGAACAATTTTGTCATCGCGCTCGATCGGACGCTCTCTCAGCCTCAGAGCAGGGGCTGTCTCTCGGCGAGGATTAATCGTTGTACCAAATCGGTCTCGTGTGCGGTTGTATACGCGTTTTGGGAACCGCACTTTGCGAACATCGAGATCGTATAACGATCGAAAAGCAGATGAGTGCCAATTTTGGAAGAATGGTCTGGCCGCGATTACGCGTGGGCGTGGGCGTTCAACGAAAAAACCAAAGGATCGCGTCGTCCATTTTGGCATCGTGAGCCGAACTGTACGAGCGGAAAACAAAGAGCTTTTCGAGAACGAACGAGTTCCGGAAGTTTCACACCCGTCGGATTCGGAGGGTGTGCCAAATTCGATTCGCCATCGCACGTATCGCATCGTACGCGTACCAATTTCCCCTCGAAAATTTATATAAAAAATTGTGCAAATCGATAATTTCATACAATCGTAAATTTCGACGTTCGGTTTTATGCCTTGAAAAACAAATTCCCATACAATTGCCATGATTATTTCGAATGTGACGCGAAAACGTAAATGAAGGAAATAATGTATTCTCCCGCGTTTATAATTTCTCATTTTGCTCATCGATTGTCAGGATAAAATCCTTCAATGTCCGCGATTCAGGAAAATCGACCAAGCGTCAATCCAATTACGACGAAAATGGTGAGCGTGCTCGCGCACGCTTATAGCAAATATAAAAGCCTGGACCAGCAACGAAAGGACGCAACACCGGAGAGACAGAAAGTATGATCGAGACGGTGAAAAAAAAAGAATAACAAAAAATGAACGAGTGTGGAAAAAAGTAGGGATGCTTCGTGTCGATAGTAACGAGAAAAAAAAAAAGGGATTTGGTACGAGAGGGCGGGGGAGTTTAAAAGCCAGCCAGGCTGAAAAATAAAGCGAGACAAAGAGCGAAATAAGAGGCATGTGCGGGCGAGAGAGCCAGCAGGGCAAGGGGGGAGGAACGTAGAGGAGGAGCGTAGATAAAGGGCATTTTATCTCGCGGAATAAAGGTTCCGCGCGCGGGGATGACAGGAGCATCGGCGGAGGCTGTAGAGGACGCGGGGACAAAATGACGCGGGTACAGGGGTTGATAGAGAGGGTGTGCGCGCACGTTTTTTACCCCGTCATGTGTGCAAACCCAGAGGAAGCGAGAGAGACAGCGAGGAGGAGGAGGAGGAGGAGGAGGAGGAGGCGGGGGAGGGGGGAGCATGAGTGCAAGGCCGTTATCCGCCATCGAATCTTTCAATAAAAAATTTTGTAGCTCCGCGCTCGCTCTCTCGCGGAGTCAGCGCCATTTTGTGAGTTTAAATGGAAATCCGGACGGGGGTCGCGCGCGCGACTAGAAACGAGAAAAAGGGATGAAAAGAGCAGGGCGCGAGTGCGAGAGCGAAGAAGAAGAGAAGGTGGAGGAGGAGGAGGAGGAGGAGGAGAATCAGCGGGCGAAAAAGAGGATGAAGGGTGGCCCAGAGGCTATATATACGCCAACGAAAAGAGAAAGAGATATCTAAACGTATTATTGGAAGGGAGGTCGGAAAGGGAGGATGGTGTGGGCGTTACGGCAACGACACTGAGGGGAAAATATCGGGGGTTGTGCACACCACTCTTAGCATGCAAATTAAAGTCTTCTCTGCTGCTGCTGCTGCTGCTGCTGCTGCGGGCATTTCAATATGGGGAATAAAACACGTCCTGCTTGTCCGCCGCGAGCATTACCCCGTCGACGCGTAAGCGCGCCGGAGGGCGGTGAATTTGGGAAAAGCAGCAGGCCATCGCGAGCGAAACAACCGATACCGAGCTAAATTTCCTAAATTTCACCAAGAATCGCGGACCGATAAATATTCGACTCGAAGAATATTTCTTTCCGCAAAGTAAAGATCGAGCGGGCACGTCACGATTCGAGGCGATATTTGATATACGCCGCGGTGGCGGTTACGAGAGAAATTTTCAGCTCATCCATCTAGGAAATACCTCTGCAGCAATTCCCATCCGTTTGGTGGGCGAAATGAAAGAGAAAAAAAAAAAACAAACAAATGTGTAAATCCACAAAATCCCAGCGACAGTTATATGAAATTTTCGTTGGAATTATATTACGCTTTTCTCGAGAGCAGCCTCCGTTTTTTACATCTTTAAAGCGAGATTCGAATGAGCGAAGAAACTCCGAGGGAGGGCGGCGCGCAGCTTGCGTTACCGCAATTTTAACCTCGCAACTCTCGAGTCACGGTATATCAGGAATAATATTTTTTGCCGGGCGAGAAGAAATGCGAGAAAAGGAAGGAAAATCAGGAGAGAGTAAGCGATTATTGGAAGCGCGCGAATATCTCGAGATGCAGAAATTCAGAGCCACGAGCTGCTGGTGCTGAAAAGCGCGGTTTCTCAACTCGGGATTTAGTACGGTTTTATTAAGGTCCTCGTGAAAACTCTTAATTGCCCCTAGAGACGGCAAAATTATGCAGCTTATAATGGGAATAAAAAGAAACGAGAAATGAGGAGCAGCAATCTGAAGCAGCAGGCGGGGAAAAATATACTGTAACGAGGAGGGATGCGAGAAAAGAAAAAAAGTATCAGCAGGGAGAAGAAAATACAGCCAGCCGCGGCTTACCATTCTCATTATCGTCATTATTATTATTCCGCAAGCATTGACAATTGTCTTTTGTTAGTACTTTTTCATTCTTCGTCTCTCCCCGGCTAGGCATCCCTGCTCGCTCTTCCGCGATCCGCTTTTCTCCGTCTCTCCCTCTCTCTCTCTCTCTCTCTCTCGCTCGTTCGACGTTCATTACGCGGGCGCGCGCGTAATAACCAGCAGGGAGAAAGTTATACGAGGTAAAAGAATAAGGGCAAAAGAAAAAAAAAAAAACCAAGACGAAGAGTGATAAACCTCGGCGAGTACCCCTCGAGATTTCTAAGATTTACTATCCGCCCGATGCTCTTGCCGAACCTCCGCCGTGCCGCATTTTCCTCCCGCGTACCACTTTTCTTTTCCTCTTCTCCTTCATTTTGATCTCAATTGCTGGCTCACTCTTTATTATTTCAAACAGCCAACATTTTCTCCCACGCAGCCTTTCGCCTTTTGGCAAACTGCCGCGTACAGCCGGCGCGCGCGCCCGCTGCCTTTGCCACACACATTTTTTTTCTACCTCCACGCGTATTACAATAACACTTTATCTCCATGAAGAATCACGACCCTCGAGACGCCATCAGTAAGAGCGGAGCTTTCTTCCCTCTCGCCCCCTCCCAATTACCTCCCTTTTCTATAGTTATGGGCCAAATGAAATAAAGCTCGCCATACGGAGCAACGTAAATTCCATATGAAGCTCTCAAACGAGATAAATTTTCACAATAAAAATGCAAATGAGATTGAGAAACCTGCTCGATCGATAATTATCCCGAGACAAACGCGCCATCAATCTTTTGCGTGAAAAAGTTTGTTTGGGTTTGTTTGGGTCGTTAATTCGCTCACCAAGCAAAGTCCCAGCATATCCTGCAACGTAGCGCGCGGCGTGGCCTTCGATCGTGATTGCCAACAGATGGTAAAGTTTGCGATTGGTTTGCGAGCAAAATTAAGCATCCGCGGCGGTTAACCTCGCAATGAATAAATAGCGGAGGAGAAGAGAAAGAATAAAGAGTGAGATGAATTTTGAGGAGTGTAGGGGGGGGGGGGGGGCTCCGCGAATAGGTGTTAAACGGTGGCTGAGAGCTCGTTAGGATTTTTCCGCGGGTGCTAACCGTCCGTCGTGGACAATGCTGGGCCCTGTGTGTGTTGGCTTGTGACCGGGGGCCTCCTCTCTCTCTCTCTCTCGCTAACGAGACGACCGAACACACCGGCCAACCGCGAGAGCTATCCCGTCAATTGTTTCAGCAAACACCCAAGACAATGGACAGTAGCTGGGCGATACTAATGGCCGGTTTATACGCTCCTTGACTCGAGTCCTCTCGCCTTTTCCCGCGCACACTCCTCCACCATATCTGCTGAGTCTCCGTGTTGTCAGCTTCCTCTTTTTTCAACACAGAATCGCGTAAATGTTACGCTCGCATTGCCACAAAAATAGTCCCGTCGGAGGAGGAAAAAATTCAATCATCGTCAAGTTTTCTTCAACCATATTTCGGAACGGATTAAATCATGACACTAATCCGCGCTCGGCTATCGCACCGTTAATTCAGTAATTTGGTAATATCACGCGAAGATTGATCAAATGAACGTTAAATAGATGGCCGTTTATCAACTCGAAATTGAGAGCTCTCGCTACGGCGGCATAACGCACGCGTCAACGAGCCGCATGACAATCAGTTATTTACTCTAATACGCGTAACTACTCCCGGAGCCGTCAAACTTTTCCCGGATGAGTCTCTTATGAAATGACATGTTCCAATTTTGTACGCGCTTCTACGTCTTTGGATGAACCATAGATATACGTTTAAGCCTAGAGTTAAGCTATGCGGTTACGCGAACGCCAAAGAAATTTGGCTCTATAATGAAACGAGCTCACCGCGTTAAACTCTCAGTCATTCTCCCGCAGAATCTCAGAGCTCTCGTTTTCATGGCTTTCCTTTAACGAATTTTCACCGGAAAAAGTAGTTGCTAGAAAAGCAGCCCTTTTGCAAAAGGGCTGCTTGTTCCGGAGTCCCCGATGGACATTTCTGTCAAGAGGCTCCCGCGAATCTTCATAAAGCATCGATGAGCCGTATCTCGTATCATTGAAATTTTCTCCTTTAATTCGTTCTAATAAATATTATGATTTGTGTTTAAGCGGCGGCGTTAAGGCGCCACACGTCGTCCAAGCACCGCGGCGGTGGTTCGGATGCCTGGTCCCTCTCTCTGCCGGTATTAGTCACGGGGGCCCGCGGTGTGTGATTTGATTATCGAATTTCGTCACAGAGCAATAACTTTCGGCACGGCATTGACGGGGTCTTTGACTCTCTGTCGCTTCGCCGTCTCGTCGCGTCGCAGCAACAGCGCACGACAATAATGGCAAATGTTCTCTGCTCTATATGAGCACCAACCGCACACAGGCTATATCGGTATTTCTCCGTTGTAAAACGCATTCGCCGCTTTACGCGCCTTTCTCATATTACCACCCCTGCGCTCGTCCCTTCATTCCTTTTTATTGCACAATATTTTTGGCAGTTTCAAGACAATTTCACCATCGGCGATTTGATTTTATCGATGCTTAATAACGCTACGAGGCTCCTATATGATGCCACGAGGACGCAACAAAGGTAAAACTTATCACAAACATGCATTACCATGAGAATATAGTGAGAGGGGCGGCTGCGTATCCCGGGAATTTTCGTGTAGCCGAAGAGGGGCGCGCGCGCGATTGGGGTTGTCCCTTGTAAGTATATAGACACACACGGGCAGATTATTCTATGGGAATGAAGAGTCCGAGAGAGGGCAAGAGCAGGGGAAAGATTGAAAAAGAGCTAATGTAATAGAGGCAGGAGCGGGGCTGGCGAGGAACGAGAGGTTTCTTATCTACCCTCGCGATAACAGCTACCCCGGCCAGTTATCCAGTTAGCGCTCATTGTTCAATGATTTTAGATCGCTACGAGATACACCGACTGACAGCAGCCGACTCCCCCGCTCGATCATGTATACATATAGTCCTGAATAAGCTGTATATATGCCGCACGAGTCATCGCAATAATGGACGTGGCCGCACGTGCCGAAAAACTAACGCGACACAATGACAAATGACTCCGGCCGATTCGTTTCTTCCGGTTAAAGAGATTTCGTCTTCTCTCTATATACAAAATCATTTCATATATTTATAGGCATAATTCCAGCATGCAGCCCTTATCGCACTTGTAACTCGAGACTATAGCCGATCAATCACGCACGAATCAAGTAGTTGCGCGTGCGAAAACTTTTTCCATCTGCCCCCCCCCCCGGAGAATTTTTTCAATCGCACCATGTACCTAATATAGTATATGAACGTGAATGTAGGAAAAAAAAAGAAGAAAAACAATTGCGTTCGAGTGTGTCTTTTGTTTGTTCCGTTATAACCCATTTGCCGTGTGGTTCGTTGTTTGGAGTCAACTTTCGCGCAGCCTCTATCACGATTTGCTTGTCAAAAAGAGAGCAAAAGAGAGCTAGTATGCGGCAGGCATATAGGCGCACAGCCGCGCGGGTCAACTTTACCTTTAGCTTTATAGTAAATATAGCAAGAGAGCAGGCCGTATCTCGGGCCCACACAGAAACCATTTCTCCAAGCCTCTTACATACATTGAGCGCACACATCCATGTATTATATATGATTATCTCTTAGTAAATATATGTATAAAAAGTGGAGTTGAGCGCGAGTATAATATGAGAGGTCTCTGGGATATTTATGCGCCACATTGTCTCACGGCGTTCGTTCTGGAAGCGAGAGACAACGACAACTTCATTCGTGCCGTGGTCCCGCGAACGGAGAGGCCCGCGATGCCGCCGCCGCTCGTGGTGCATCGCGCCAACAGCAAAACTGGTCATAAGGAAAAATACTTTGGATCTTCCCCGAGAGCTTCGCCCGCCTCTCCGCAGCCTCACGAGTTATGAACCACCCGCCGCTCTGCTTTCTACGACGGTACCAACCATCTCCCTCGATCCACACAACCGCGCGCGCGCGCACACACACACACACACACACACACACACACACACCTTTATCGGGAAATAACAAACGATACGCACGGATCGACTCGCAACAGTGAAAAACACCCGCGAGACTCGACCCATCTGGTCTATCCAACTCTCATCACTCCCTCTCTCTCTCTCTCTCTCTCTCCCTCCTTTTTCCATTTTTACCCCCGAGCAAACTCACGATTGTGTATTACATACACGGATTGAGATATAATGTTATGATATCATCATTGGATTAACGATATCGCATACAGTCTCGGTTGAATTGTCAACTGGACACGAGTCGCGATTTAAAAATATTTCGCAATTCTTTCAAAGGGCCGTACGTTCCCTATCAATAATATTTTTCCTCTCGTTTCGTGTCGTACACGGATACGTATTAAATATTCGGTAAATTCTTAATGGCTGGGACGTCGAAAGTTTATGGAATCGCATCCACGAGCCATATGTTGTTAAGATGTGCATTTTGTGACGAACCGCTCGACGTTTCAGTTATTCAGAAAATAAGCAATTATTTTGGTGGTGCCAATTTTCTCTCTCTCTCTCTCTCTCTCTCTCTACAACATGTTCTCTTTACTTTTCGAGCAATTTCGGTCAGAGTTTAATTAGAGTCTCGTCGAGCTACTCGAGGAGAACCGCGTCGGATAAGCTGCGGGCTTTGGAAACAAAAAAATAAAGTCTATTATACAAATGGCGTCTGGTGTGGGATACGCGGCGCGCTCTTTCACCAACAGAGATGAGCCAACGTAATTAGGAATTTTTCTCAACAAATTTTTAATTTAATCTTTCACCCCCCTGCTCCGAAGCTCGCGGAGGTGGACCGCCCCCTCCGTTCGTTTCGTTCAATCTCCACCTCCGACCTATTCTCGACGACTAATAAAGTCTCCGTGGTCTCGTCGAGGCGAAAATATATACCGCACATTATAACTATACCTCTTCCCTCTCTCTTTTCCTTTCGTCCTTCGTAGCGCGCTTCGCACGGAGTCTGGCGACGACCGGGGCGCGTTTGCGCCCTCTTTCCGCCCCCTTTGTGTGAGCAGAGAGAGAGAGAGAGAGAGTTAATTGACGACGGGCGAGTGGCCCGGTTTACGAGCCCGTTAAGACTAAAAGCGCCGCGGTAAATATATTGTCCTCCTCTCGAAATTCGAGCAATCCCTAAATTTCCTTCAATTTTATCCGTAACATCCTAAATATATTTTCAACTTTTCATTCGCATTCATGAGAAAACGATAATATCCACCGAGTCGTAAACGAAACAAATTACTCTTTTTAAGATTTTCTTCGAAATAAATAAACGAATAAGAGTGAGCGCGAGAGAGGGACAATACATTCGCTCTTTGGCGTAATTAAACGACGAATATAAATAAAGCGAATGGCCGCGGTTAGAATTCTTTCTGTCTGTAGGAAAAGGCGCTTACCTCTATCTCTCTCTCACTCTCGTACTTGCACATTGTTCACTCGAGAGCCCGAAATTCTCATAAATTATTCGGAAAACTTTCCTCTTCTCCGCATGGGGAATGATGAGCATCTTCCAGAGCCAAGATAATTAGCAACTTCATACGGGGTGTGAATAATTTAAATAGGAGAGCAAATAAATCCAGAGGTGTGATAGCGCGAGGCCAATAAAAATCTACAGATTAGAAAATGCCGCGTGTACCCGTTGAAAAAAAAATGCTCAGCTTCGCAGGGAGTCAACAAACGCGAGAAGAGAGTTTAATTTAATAATCGAGAATCCCCTGCAGGAGGTATCTCGATTCGGAATGCGCACGGATATCTTCTTTTCAAATATTTCTCGATCGGTTATAAAGATAGGAGCAGAGAGGACCGCATCACGGGTGAACGAATAACCATTGTGAATGATCCGCACATGATCCGACGAAAAAATTTTTTTCGGTTAATCCTCTCTCGGTTTATTTCACTCGCAGCTTTTTCAGGAGTCTCTTTTTTCGTTTCCCTTTTTATTTGGTGAGCCGAGCGAACGAGTATTATGGAATACACATATCGATGCACCTCTCGCGCGCAGAGTCAATTCAATATCTTTATATATACGTTTTGTTGGAAAGTCATATATCTCTATATATAGGCATGGAGTAAAGATGCGCGCGGGCGTTTCCGCGCTTCTATACGAAATAAAAATGTCGTCTCGAGTTAGTGACGGGAGAGATGGCTTTATTCGTCGGAGAAAATCACTGTGTTGGACTGCATGGGGACTCGGTATTAATACAATATGTAGTGCGTGGGGAAATTCACGAGTCTATATTGTCTGGCATTTTTCATTCACCAATCTCCAAAAGTCCAAAAGTTTCCTCTTTCCTTTCTATTCCCCGATGAGCATGTCTCTTCTTTTACAATAATACTCAAAAGATTCCAAGCTTTTTATGATGCTGCTCTTTTTGTCGCGCGCGTGAGACTTGTTTTGTACATTTACCCAAAATGAACCTTTTGGCTCTCAATATCGCTTTTTTTTTTTTCTCTACGCGAGTCCAACGATTTTGACACGCATCCCAAATTTATCTTTTTTCATCATCAAAAGAACCTTTTATGGTTACACGTCACAATTATCATTGTGGAAGAGATTAACGCGACCGCCAGAATTACTTCAATTTTCACGGACAAAATATATCCCGTCATCGCACAGGAAAAATAAATAATTCTCTGTTTTTTTTTTTTTCCGGAGGAAACACTTTCGAATAAATTTTTGTCCAAAATCGGAAATTATTCAAATGTGATGAACTAAGAAAATGTTGAGCAAATGGGCTTCGAGGCAATGCGGGTCATATTTTCGTTTTTTTTCTTTTCTATCGGCCGCTGGGAAAAAGGCTGTTTGTTCGTGATACGATAATAATGCCGATAAATTTTGGCTCGGTGTGTTATAGGTTAACGCTTGCGGCAAAGTCTATATACTTATATTTATATACGCGTACGGTATGCGGTTGCTGAAAGGACCACCTACGGCCCGGCAAACACGAGCTACCGCTTTGCGCTCACTTAGCGCTACACAAACGACTATTTAGTCCATCTCTTAACTGTTGGATAAATGGGTGAGAAATATGGGTGAGACACTCGCACACAGCCTTTTCACCCACGCACACTGCTATTCGATTGATTGAGAAAAATCTTGCTCGGGGGCGAAAATATAATTTGTTTTGCAAAAGCGAATCTTATTACGGCAGTGCGAATCACTCTACAAACGTCAAAGTATTATTCTCACGTATGTCGCGCTTCCATGTAAAAAAAAAAAAAAAAAAACACATACGCGAGAGAGCCAAATTTTTATCACATCCGCGCGAATGGATTTCAATAAGTTTCTCGAAAAGTATCAGCCGTTCGCCGAGGATCAGGCCATCGGCGGTTGCATAATTTGAAACTCTTTCATGGAGATAAGCGAACGTCGTCCCTCGGATATGGCAAGTAGGAAAAAAACACGATTATAAACTAATTAGTTTGTTCGACCGGTATACCGTATCATGGGTAGTTTTTAAATGCAATTTTTATCAATCTCAGCATTGAATTTTCATGCGGAAATTATGAAAACAAATTAGTGCCTGACAGAGGCACTCTGAGGAAGTTTACGATTAATTGAGCACATTTATTTGCACTATACGCGGAACGACGATACGATTTCGAGATTGTTCCCCCCCTTCGCGGCTGATCCCGCAAACGTACGATACGTACGATACGATAAAATCGCAATAACGTTGCAATGACAAAAATTTGCGAGAGCCCCGGACGATCGCGAGCGAAAGTTTCGAATCATCGCCGCCATCATAATAATCGCATCAATAGCGGGAGTATATATAATGTACTGTCGCGACATTTTAATCGGCTTTCGAGAGCCCCGCTGCCAATTATTTAAATGAGCTGGTACTTAATTAAACAACGATCTTAATCGAGTCACGTTTGATAATGAGCGCCGCGACTAAACGAACCCGAGAGGTTATAATATATCGCGGGGCCATGCGCGCGCCCATATAGGTGCGTATACGGAATGTCTTTAATTCAAAAGCATATTTTCAGAGGAAGAATCATAGGAGCGTAGAAATGGAAAAAAAAAAAAAAAAAAAAAAAAAAAGGACAAGAGAAGGGAAAAGAAAAACAAAAGAAATGAACCCAAAAAAAAAACCAAACAAAAAAAAAATGCGAAGCGCATTAATCCAATATCCATCCAATTTGTAATCCGCGCGGCTGGCGGATTACATATAATATAATAAATAAATGTACAAATATCCATAAGGCGATGGAAAAAGTTTGGCGCGATGTGAAAATACACGGGCGCAGAGACGAGCGCGTATAGGAGATAGAAAGGAACGCGGGGCAATGTAACAACCGGTTTGTAGAAAAATTAATTTTATTGATCGCGCGAGGTATTTTCGGTGCGCCGCGACGCGCTATTTTATTCGACCCAGGCCAAATGGATAAAAAAAGAAATGAAAAATAAGAAAAAGGCAGCAAAGTTGCCCGAAGCGAGAGATCGTTTCTTCAGCGTCTACGTTACAGCGCGGGTTTATCAATAAAAACGCGAGAAATCGCGCTCGATCTCGGATTCTGACGTCTTTTTGAGTCTATCCGCGCTCTGCTATAAGCCGCTGCGCCGCGGACTATCCAGCGATTAATTGATTTCCGCGTGTGCAAAAGTCAAAGGGGCATCGAGGGCTTACGCTCGTAAATATATACTCGGGAGGTCCTTTCCCAGGATATCACGTATTCGCGTTGGTGGACGCGAAAGGTTGCTCCGCTCGATGATAAAACGAGGAAAAAAAGAAAAGAAAATCAGCGTCTCGCGCGGGGTAATAAGCGTCGAAGCTGATTTTATTAATTATTCAAGCAATTTAGTCGGGATCCTAGGATTAAATTATGACGAAATTAATTAACGTCGTCGTTGCTGCTCGGGTCAACTGTGTTCCAAGCAAATACGTGGAAAAGGACATTGAATAGTTTTTTTTTTTTTTTTTTTTCCCCCTTTTTCTCCTCGATCCGACGGGTATTCGAGTTAAAAGGTGGATATAGTACCGCGGTGGCGGTAAAAGATTCGCCTGATGTCACGTTGCACACCCGCGCGCGTGGGATATAACCCGTTGCGGCTCTCGGATGTGAGAAAATTGTCCGTTTTTAACTGTTGGCAAACCAACAGCCAACCCTAACATATACATATGCATATCGGAGCACACCACCGCGCTGCGGCGCGGGGTCACGGCGTATCCTCGTGTGCGTCTGTGTATTATACCGAGATGATAATCAACGTGTAATTAGCTCCTTACCGTCGAGACTCCGCCAAGACCTCTCGTTGGCCCTTTACTTTAACCGGCTTTTATACTTTTTGCTATTGTCAATGTATTCGAGCCATCTTTTTTTCCTTCAAATTTCACCCGAAAAAATAATGCAACCATTTTTTTTCTTCAAATTCATTCCCCAAGTATCTTGATATATGTGCCGCGTCCGGCTCGCGACAGCTAAAAAAGTATCGCCGATAATCTTCTTAATTGCCGTTGAATCAATTAATTAGTCAAACGCGCTTGATTATCTATCGAATTGGATAGAAAAAAAATAATGCTGTATGTATAATAGGATGCGGAGACACACAAGATCTAAGCACGTGCCGCCTCGGAAAATTCATAAAAACACAAGTAGATTTTTTTTTCTTATCGCGCGACATTGCTTTCGAGCGAAAAACCAAGGGCTAATCGATTTTTTCAATCACTTACGAGGATTCGCTGTGAATGACCCAATTTCTTTTATTTTATTTTTTTTCAACGCTCTCCACGCTCCATGGGAAAAAGGTGAGACGCGGTACGAGAGGCAGAAGCAGAGATAAGATACATAAACGCGGGAGCGATGACGGAGCGGGCGTTAATTGGCGAAGAGTCGTTATTTTTGCTAACAAGCGCGCGCGCGCGGTAACGATTCGACGACGGCAAGATATCCCGCAGTCATCGGGTATATATAAAATAAATGCCCATGCGGCGAGCAGCAATTTCGACGATCGACAAACAAGCTACCGGAAGTTCCGAATCGACTATTTAAATGCTCTTATACTCGTGGGGTGTTACGCGACGCAGTACCGGCGGACGCGGTAGCAACGGGAGCGCAACCGATCGCCGACTTTTGTAAAAAAAAAAAAAAAAAAAAAAAAAAAAAAGGGAAATGGCTGAAATTTTTTTACAGCCTTCCCCCTTTTTTTTATAATAAAATGGCGAACTCAATTTCACAGCGAGATGATACAAAAGCTTTAAAAATTGGTGCGACCGTGAGGAGAATAAGTGCATGCGACGTCAAGCGCGAAAATAAGGAAAATACTGGTCAAGAAAGAATCGAGGAAATTCTTGGAAAGAGCGCGCGAGTCTCGAAAGAAGAAGAAGAAGAAGAAGCAGCAGCAACGTGATAAAAATAGTGTGGGCGGTATGAGGAGATCGAGAAGATGAAAAAAAATTTGGAATATTTATGTTTCGTATTCTTAGCGTGCGTCGGTGATATCTCGGTGGGCATCGCTAATTAGCCAGCAGCAATGAAAGAAACGGATGAAAGAAACGGAGAGCGAGCGAGCGAGCGCGAGAGGTTAGCCTTTCGGCAAACAGTGCTCGCTACTGTCTTCGAGTTCTCCCGGTGTAGAATATAATCAAGATGGTGGCGCCAAGCCGCCCGGGGCGCTCGATTTCCAAACTAATTGCCAGGGCTAATTTATGCCGCGACATACGCGACCGCTCGCGCCAGCGAGCCCGGAGCACCCAACCAGCGCGGTGTAGCACAGTGGCTTCCTTCTCTTACCAAATCTCATTTCTATCCGCTAATCTTCAAATCGCAACACTTTTTTTTATTTAAGCCCTCGATGGTATAACGTTCGCCCTGGCGAGGACCGCCATCATATTTGTACAGCCTCGGGAGCGGATAGACAACTGCGGAAAATTGGCAAAGCCCGCGAGGCCTCGAGACCCCTCAAAATTTCCACTTTTATTATCTCGATCCTTTGCACGATAATCATATTCCGAGACCAGCTCGAATATAATTTCTACTTTGAACAAAATCAAGTTCTAAATATAGAGGCGAGGCTCCAGCGGTTTCGGAAGTGCGTGTGGAGCAAATGCGGGCAAAACAAACAAACATTTAATCATCATTTGACATTACGTTTTATTAAATATTTCTCTTATTTTCAATATGTTTTATGTACACGTTCTACCAACTCTAACGACTCTGTTGTACATTTATACAAAAGAAGAAAAAAAAAACAATAAACGATGTTCAATCCGTCAAGTCTCGAAAGAATTATATGCAATATTTACAAGATTGTTGATGACGGGAGATACTCTCCGACCAAGAAGCAACGTTTATGTACATTTTGTTGAAATTTATTCACAGTTTGAGAGAAAACGAGTCGAGCCGCATTAATATCATCCGTATTCCTTCAAATTTAACCTTTTTAATGATTTTTTTCACCGCTCGGGTGTATCAATTCGTATCTCATTAGTATCGCGAGTAAAATTACTTGACCCGAAACATTTGACTATAAATTATTTATTCCCTCGATTGATGTTGAGTGACCGCGTGATGAGCGCCGCCGAGTCCCGGATGTGAAAGCATCCCGACGGAATATAGACCAGCCGCTCCCAAAAGACCATGATGAGAACCGTACAAATTGTTGTGATGATGTTGCCTCACCGCCGACATTCTCAGCTTTTCGATTTCAGCTTCCTGGAGACGCTTCGCTTTGGCGCGTCGATTTTGAAACCAAATTTTGACCTGAACGATCCAACAAAAGGGGAGTTGAAAAAAAAATCTTAGTCGACGATCCTTGGATGAAAACGGATTTTTTTTTCTTCAATTTTTACCGTTTGAATTTTCTCGTTACCTGAGTCTCGGTGAGATGGAGGGAGGAGGAAAACTCGGCTCTCTCGGCAACGCTGAGATACTGCCGCTCCCGAAACTTTTTCTCCAGAGCGAGTAGCTGCTGAGTCGTAAACGGTGTTCTCGGTTTACGATTTGGTTTGTGTTTCCTCAGATTGCACTTGATCTTGGCGGGCTCACCATTTTCTGTAACAAACACAAAAACGCGCGAGAGCTCGGTCAAACTTTGGAAAAATACAAAAAAATATATTAATTTATAGACATAAAAGTGGATATCGCTCGGCGCGGAGCGGGGAGCGCAACTTTTCGATACTCGTAAAAAGTGCGAATATTACGCGGCGGCGCACGTCGTTTCGCCGCCGGGCTACCGGAGATGAGGCCAAACATCTTTTATGCGGATCAAAATAAGTAATAAAAAAAAATTACCGGTTAATCGGATGCTTTTCAACTGCCCTATATACTTAACTACGTGCCGTATTATACGTATCGGGGCTGGTGTTTTTTTTTTTTTTTTTTTTTTTTTTTTTTTTTTTTTTTTTTTTTTTTTTTTTTTTTTTTTTTTTTTTTTTTTCCGCAAAAGCGTTGCTCCATTAGGGGTTTTTTTGTCGGGAGCCTGGTACACTCGAACGCGACCGCAGAATTCCGGCCTGGTCGGATCCTCTTTCTCACCGCACCAACTCTTATATTACATTTTATCTCCCATGTATTTATCCTGCTTATATATGTTTGTCCGGCCAACTTCTATATGAACGATACGTGCATGTCTCACTTTTTCAACGCCTCTCTCGCGCATATACTCTTGATAATTATTGAATGTAAACGCACTAATGAGCGGTTCGTTACGTCGATAATAAATATGGCAAATCTTTTTCTTCCTTTGTCGCGCTTCGCTCGCGAGGGTTAAATCGAGCCATCTCTATCTTCGATCGGGGCTTATTTATAGTAGAGCCAAACGGTATTAGCGCCCCGCATCAATGTGGGGGAATAAGACGGAATGTAATGGAATTTTGAAAATTATTCTGATGAAAATAAATTGAACGAGGTTTGCGAGTGTGTTTTGTCGCGCGACAGATGAGAGAGCTCGGCCGAGAGAATTTCCTCAATTATAAGCAAAAAACATGTGACATTGTTTGAGCTGGACAAACAGCGGAGTGCGTGATTTTTGAGCGGACGAGGAAAAAATTGGTCGAAAGTACAAGCATCGGGCGTATACCGTTAAAAGCTTGGCGAATTGCGTTGCGACAGGAGGGCGGGAGTTGGCCGCTCGCATCGAGGCAAAAGTTTTCAAAACAATTTGAATAAGCTTATTTTAGGGATCGCGTTGTATCGGTAGATATTTGTCTTGAAACAATTGACAGATTTGTAGCCGTGGTTGAATGAAAGTTACATCGAGAGTATATCCGACCGATTTTGGCGAAAAGCCGGCTGTGCCGGTGCGCGCGGCTCGAGAAGATGGCCAGGACAAAGGCAAGTTTTGCGGAAGAGCGGCGGGGGCGGATTGTTTCTCCTTTTTGAAATTCAAATTTGGTGGTTCTCTTGCTCGGACGGTCGAGGAGCGCGCGGGGAAAAGAGAGACGGCGAATAGATCCGACCGCGAGTCAAGACTTCGAGGAAGAATCGCGCGCATACGCACGTATAAAGAATTTAGGTGCAGAGGTATATAGAGGTATTGTAGGCCATTATGTAGTATCAAGGACTCGAACGAGAAGACATTTGGTAGCGGGGGGCAACGGGAGAGCAGAGATCACGGGTCCTTTGTTGATATTCGATGTGAGGGTATTTGTGTGCGCGCTGCTTCTCCTCGACTGCTGGCCCGTACGGGACGACGCTAAGGGTCCAATTAGTCTCCGGCATTCGGAGACTCACCGGCCACCGGCCAAAAACGTCCCGAAACGGATTTTAATCCGAGCTCGATCGGGAATCCATTGGAAATAATTAGCTGATTTCCCCGAGATAACGTTCCGCGAAACTGCGACGACCAAGACGCAAAGATCGAGCAGAGAGAGAGAGAGAGAGAGAGAGAAAAAAAATGCGGCTAATGCCCGAGGACGATGATTCCCGATGCTGCTCCGCGCAAACGATGCCATAGAGGAAAAGGAACTAAAGAGCGAGCAATAATATACTTGGAGCAATATATAACCGCGCGGGACAAAAGTGTATTTCAGAGCTCCGGAAGCCTGTTTGCAATTCTCGTTACTCTCCGCAACTTGATGGATAGCTATCGCTCGTTATTCTCAAGCAGAGAGCTTACCCGAACTCGTCCACTTTTTTCAACGTAATTGACGTTCCGGAAAAAAAAAAAAAACAAAAAAAAAAAAAAAACAAATTGTTCAAAGAGAAAAATAAAATCAAAAACAAATAAAAAGATGAAAAATGGGGGAAAAAAGGAAAAAAAGTTTGGGCTTCGGTGGAAAATGGAATATAAATAGAATATCGCGTTTGTACAAGATCTTTGAATATATTATTGGCTCTAAACGGATGAAGAACCCTCGAGGCAGGAGGATTCCGAGGGAGTGAATGATGAGGCTGTGAAAGTTTCAAGTGATAGCAAGAGAGCTCGCAGGATCTCGGTGGCAGCCTCTATATACGAGGCTGTAAATACCTTGCCACTTTCTACCGAAGGGTTCACGAGGTAAGAATTTATTACGAGCCACCCCGCCGGGTCCGCGAAGGCATGCTCTCTTTACCGCCGCGTATCATAGCAGTAAACGCCAAACGACCAGACAACGAGTTTACGTTGTTTTCAAATACACGAACAATAGGAATCAAAGGAAATTGTGTGTGAAAATTGTGTATGATTTCGCCCTGACGGCGCACTTTTTCAAATATTTCACCGACAACAAAATTATTCATGAAAAGCATCACCCCGCGCCGCCCGAGCACAGACTCGCAACTTGATCTTTCAATTAATTGAATCTAATCCGCGTCATGAATATCCAACGATGCGCGCCAATTATCATTGACAAAACAATATACCAATTCTCAATCATTTTGTTTTTCTTTTTCCATAAATAAAGGAGCGTCTTGTGTGTATACGGGCCAAAAGAATGTTATTGAGTTGCAGGAAAATGACCTAAGCGCGTATCAAAAGTGCATAATATCGTAGAGCGAATGATGCTGGTGGTATCGGGGCATCCGGCTCATTTCCCGCTCCGAGCGGATTAACGCGCGCTTCGCGGACCCACGTAATTAACGCTAATGATACATTTGCACACAGACCAGAACCGAGCAAGACGATTCGTTATTGCGCCACACTCTATTGTTACAAACGATGCCCGCTATAAGCCACTCGCTCATAAATAACCAACATCATCGAAACTCATCTCGCCCCCGACTATTACGAGCGCTCCATTAATAGACGATCGAGGCCGGACAAGAGGCAAAATATTCTCACCTGGAATAACAAACACTTATCGGGCGCGACTTTGTCCATTTTGAAACGGTCGTGTTAAAAGTGTGAAATAAAATGATGATATATTTACCATTGAGAGGAGCGTGATGAGAAAAGTGTGATGGAAAGTATCCGGCGGCAACGGCCGCTGCGGCTACCGCCGAGTTGGCGTGTCCCGCTGCTCCCCAAACGGCAGGATGCAAACTGGCCGATAGGCCCGAAATCGTGCCAAGTGTTGAGAAACCACCGATATAAGCGGGTGTCGGTCGGAGAGGTGCAGGACCGCCGCTGTTTTGTTCAACATCTTCAACGTCAACGAGGCTATCCTCGTCCTCGTCGTCCATGTCGTCGATTTCGGAACAGCGCGAACGGGCCTCTTCGTGCGAGCTTCTCGGCGAATGCGCCGAAAAATCTTGAACATTATAGCCGTGATTGAGGCCGGAGAGTTTTGGTGATAGAGACGAAACGATATGGGGACTCTTGGCCCCATTGTAATTGTGACAAGATGAGACCGAGTTTCGATGCTCCAACATGCTGGAAACGCTATGACTCGTGGGCGATGCCCTCGTCGTTGAATCGATCGAATCTGAATATTTGCCGCTCGTAGAAACATTGACGATCGATCGTGAGGATGGACTGGTTGTCGTAGAATAATGAAGACGTTGCTCGATAATCCGATCTTTCGCGGATTCACCGGCATCAGCACCGGCCAACAACGACGAGTAACGCGACGACAATGCATCGGCATTGAACTTGAGCAGATTCAACGGCTGTGGTGACGTTGTCGAATAATTGTTGTTGTTGTTGTTGTTGTTGTTGTTGTGATTAAGCGGCGGATAAGGCGAGCAACTCGGCGAGAGGGAAGTCTGTCGCGAAGGTAATGCCGGACTTTTCTTCGTATCGGCGAGCAACGCCGCGACAGAAAAACTCAATCTGTGCTGTACCGGTGCTCGCGTCGACGGCTGCGGCGGTTGGGCCTGCTCCGGCGAACCTGGACTCGTCGACGGTGGCGTTACCGGAGATGTCATTCTTAACACTGTCATTATCACGGAATCGGAGAAGAGTATATATTATTTCTCTCCGTGTCCAATACTCTTTTGTTGTTTATTTATTTATTTGTCAATGCAGAAACTTTTAATGACGCGATGTCACGTCGGGCGATACACACATTCCCCGAATTTTTCGATAGAGCTCCGTTTACTCATTCGACGACGAATGTCCCGCGGCTGTCATTATTATTGTTGATGCGATTCACTGATACCGCGAATTGACACCAATCAATACACTTTGAAAAAAGTTTATTTTTTTCTCGACGCACTGTCTCCCGACTCGTCGACAATCGTCTCAACGCAAGAGGGGAAAAAAAAAAAAAAAAAAACAACGATTTGATAGAAATAGTGCAGTTTGATGGAGAAGAGAAAAAGGTTTGACGCTGGTCGATCGTGTTCGCCGATCGAGCTCTCCGAGTGGACTGACTGTTGCTGACCATAGAGCGGAGAAGCTGTGGCACAACTTTTTCCTTCCACCGTGTTTCGATCGGGGCGCCGAGAGTGGGGCTAAAAGCCAACTCCAAGGGGCGTACTCGTCGACTATAAACAAGGGGTGTGACTCACCCCGTCACCGCCTCCCCGCATCGCACCTATATACACTTGGATATATACGCGCTGCTGCATACTACGTGACGAGAAAATCATGATTTTCACCAGCCAGAGCAGCCTCTTAATATATAAGCGCGGCGGTGCGTATCTATACGATGGCAGCACTCAATTGGTGTGCAAACGGTAATGCAAATGCACCTTTGCCGCGTGAGAGACCGGCTAAGGAGCTGAAAGGGGATAAAGAGCGTTGCAACGAAGTTGCAGCGACGGAGAGGGGGGGCTAAATAGACAGTTAGCGAAGGTGCAAGAAGCGGAGGGGGAAATGGTCGTAGCGCCGAAGCGCGGGACGAAGCGCGAGATCTAATCGGGCGGTTATTCGCCTTCCTACATCGGAGACGTTAATGAGCGTAATTGACCAATTAGGCACAGCCGATTGTGAGATTCACTGTACTAAGATTTTCTTGCAAATATTGCTTTGCGAATGCGTTTATGAAAAATCTTTATCCGCGTATGACAATGAAATTTTTTTGCACGATATACGAGCCTCGGGAAAAATAATTAACGCGTGCGAATACGAAACACTCGTATAGAGCCAAAAGTAAATTACCCAATGAATATGAAATTATTTATTTATCAATTAAACAAGGCTTAATCTTTTCAACGAATGGTATTTTTTCAATTGTAAATAATTCTGTCCGGCTTGTTCGCGCACGTCTGGAGGTTAGATAAATTCATTTACTTGTCAAATAAATTGAGTGGCCATTCGCGCGAGAATGTAATCTTTCAAGAAGGAACAATATTGATGCCCGCGAATGAACAAAAGCAGGAAGTAAATGTCTTTTATTAATTCGCGGTTTGTTATTGTTTGTTAGAGTTATCGCGAGCAAGGAAAAAAAAAAAATAAGCGCGCGCGGAGTTACGAGAACGGAGTATTTAATTATATATTGCGACGAGCTTGTTTCTCCACGCTCGTTCTCCGCATGCCGGCGGGGCTAAATATTTATGTTATTCAGGGCCCCGGTTTAATTAATTTTCGGGCTAAGGTCAGAGTCAACTAATACGCCAATGATTTGAATACAAAGGAGGGTTACACTTCCCGTGCGCCAATATCGCGTCGCCGTCTATTCTCGCGAGCATTGTGTACGCAATGTCAACCGAATCGTTGCGTTTGGACGCAATGAGACATACGTCGATAAAAAATTTTTTAAAACCTGCGGGATATCGAGTCCGATTTTATTGAGAGAAAAAAAATAGAGGCTTGGTAATTATTCTGCTCGTTATCGCGACGATCGACAAGTGCACGTTATATTTATGCGAATATTTATAAAATTCTTTTCAAGTGGGGACGATTTATCGTCTCGATCGCGGTATTTGTGCAACGAATCAATGCACCCGAGTGTCAAAGTTCACCAAGTTTCGGTAACACACAATAGTCAACGCCGGAAATCGGTACTGAATTCAAATTTACCACGAATCAATTATCGCTGCAAGGCTAACACATTTTTTTAATTTTTATCCCCAATTTGCAACTTGAAAAAATCCAAAAGTTACAGATAATTGAAAAGAAAAAAAAGAAAAAAGAAAAAAAAGTGACGGAGCACAGAGATGGACCAATTTGGATAGTTACCAAGGCAAACGATACGTTTAATAGATAGGACGTGCGGGAGCGCGGAGTAGGATGAACGGTGGGGACGACACACGACATAATGAGGACCACCCGCCGGCAGTTCTTCCGTTCCCTCTCTCACCCTTTTTCCTGCTCCCATTCTACTCGCGCGTAAGATCGCGACCGGAGGAGCCTGCATCCGCACACACGTATACACGCGACAGTTATATCCGAATAATATTAAATACAGAAAAAATTGAGGCATCCCGGATTAAGTATTCGCGACTTTTGACATTTCAACAGCAGGATCAAGGCATGAAAAAATAAAAATAAAATTTCATCTCAATGGGCGAGTGCACATTTTTTTTTCAACGTTTTTTGCTTCGACTTCTCGGATCGGACACATGTTTTAGAGGAGACCATCAGAAAATTGTTTCTCCGAGAGCTACGAGGTCCGTCCGGAGCGAGGGCCAAGAAGCCTTTGCTCGCGCGCACGATCTATGGACCAACCCGTTAATTATTAGCAAGCCGGTATATTGAGCATGAAAAGCGTATATTTCTTTCGGCGTGGAAAGATTCAAGTCAAATTGGCGTTAAAATTGCAATCACGGTGGTCCGCATCGCTCTTGCCTCTTGCTCCCCACCAAACCGCACTCGGCTGCTGCTGCTGCTGCTGCTGCTGCTGCTGCTGTCACTTCCATTACTTCAACATCACTCCTCGCCCAACTTCCAACTCGATTCACACTCATTCCCTCTGCTGCTCTGCTGCTCTGCTACTCCATCTCTCTATAAACGCACCTACATTTATTTCTAAGCGGACTAAATGTCCCGGATGTTCACTTCTCAATTGTGCTGCTTTCGCGGCCAGCCACCAACCAAATTAGCCTCGTCTATTCCGAGCTGACGCTCCAACCCGCTAATTGCATTGCCCCACAGATAAGATTTGATAATTCGGTCTAAATTCGTAGCAGGATAATCCGCTGCTGCTGCTGCTGCTGCTGCTGTTGCTCCAGTGCGGGGGCAGCGTTCGGGGAAAACGTATCGATCCGTAATAACCTACATATTTGCGCGTTTATCATACCGACAGCCAACTTTTTTCTTTATAAATCCCGATTTTTATTTATTTTCGACGAAGCTGACCGACGAGTATCGAGATACACTTTTTCTTCTCTCTTAATGGCCAAAACAAATGAGATTTTCTAGGTTGTGTAACGCAGTCGTTGCATCATCCTCGCTATATGGAAATACACATAATATATCTATAAATTTATTTATTTATCTTTTTTTTTTCTTCTCTCTCATTGTTCTCGACGAAAAATCGAGCTTTTCGTTCTTTATTTGCCCCCCTTCGACATTTGATGCATATACATATAGCAAATAACCAAGTGATTTTTCCATTTCCCGGAGGTTTCGTTAAAACACGCGAATAGTAGTCGCGAGTCGCGAGCGTTACCCCTCGACTCGTAGCCAATAATTGAATATCGAAAAGCTCGTGGCCGATGGCTCGATGAAAGGGGGAAAAACAGCGGAATATGAGGATTGCGCGAGCAGGCAAAAAGGTTGGCAAAAGGGGTTTTAGCGAGGGCGAAGCGAGAGGGACGAGAGTTATAGGCGGAGATCGGGGATGCTGACGCGGTAGAGGGCGCTCCATCGCCGCGGTAGGGAAGAAGCAGGAAAAACCGAAGAGCGCTGCTGCGGAGGAGGAGGAAAAGCTTTTGCGTATTCCTTCTCGGTCAGCCCTATATATATATATATATATATATATATATAGTGAGACGCACAGCGATGGGGGAGAAAATCGATATTTTAATTGGACAAAATAATTGGAAGGAACGAACGAATGGAAGATCGTAATCGGTCTCCGTCTCCCACCCCTTTATATTGGCCAACACGCCAACCGAACCAGCCACTCTCTCTCTCTCTCTCTCTCTCTCTCGCTTTCTCTCCTCCTGCTCCTCATCCGTCTCTTTCCTGCCCGTTTATATAGTTGCAGTCATCTCGCGCGCGCACCCCTCGCGATCTCTTTCCCCCCCCCCCCCCCCCCCCCCCGGCTCGACGCACTTATTCCTTCTTTCGGTTTCGCGTATTAAATTTCTTTCTTTCGCAATCGCACACTCTATTCTTTCTCCCGCTCGCATGCGATTCCATCTCCCACATTGTTTATGCACTGAGAGCTCGCCGTCTTTATCTTTTATTCCGCGCATTGGCCTATACCGAAAGTCTACAACCAGCGCGGATACTCGCTTGACATCGCCCGATGCTTTAAATCACTTTTCTCCGTAAATTTAATTTCATTCGAACGAAGCGTTTCCATCAGAAATATATTTGAGAAACGGGCTTCACAATGTTATTATTGCAGTTAATGAATAAAAGAATTGAAAAACAAAAACATTGAGAATATTTCGCGATGGATTAATAACGAGTTTTGCAATATTTGACTTGTGAAAAGTGTAAATGAAAATAGACTTGGGTCATTTGCTAATGTATATAGATACTCCGCTTTAATTGAATATTGTATGCGCATGAACTACTTGCCCCGATTATATAATGCTCTGCGAATTAGGGGACTCTGATGCAAATTATTATCCTTGATACACGCATAGACACGCGTTTACGTATATATTATCATCGCGATGACTGCTGAGTGCTCCTCGTTTAATCCAAATATATACGAGCCACAAAGGCTATGATGGATAACGCGTATTTAATCTGCACGACGACGAGTAATGTCCGATAATTTACCCCATGTTTTCGGTTAATTAAATTTCGTTCCATCCTCTCCCGAGCCCCCGGACTCGGTTTTCCAGGCGGCCGCGCGGTTCCCATTACCCTGCGCTTCGCGTAAACTCAATTTTCCTCCTGGTTGATACTCCGCCGTTCGCGCGGCGACTCAACTTTCTCTCCATTAATTTAAAAATATTCCAACAAATTTCTATACCAAATCTCAAACAAATCTGAGGGCTAACCACGCCGTTCAACTCGAAAGTGTCAAAATGTTTGAGCTCATCCTGATGCTTGTTAGCTCGATGACATGGAAGGTGTCAAAAGATATCAACGAGCTGAGAAAAGTGTGAAAATTCTTGAAACGCCGAAGAAATATGCTTCGGCCAATTATGCATTTTTTTCGAATCACAAAATTTGGCCTAGAAGATCGTCGAACTAGCGTACGCGCTATTTGGCAGTGTGAAAGAGAGAGAGAGAGAGAGAGAGCGCGTTCGGAGGGCCCGCGTCCACACCTCAAACACGTGCGCGCCATGCGAGGCTAGTTATAAGTACCGTAGAGGCGCCTTTGCGATCCTCCCACTTGGAATATGAAAGGGCCGACGCAACGCGGCGATACACCAGAGAATATATATATATATACGGCAAATAGGATGAATGTAATATCGTGGTCCCGGAAGGGAAAGAGCCGGCCGGCAGTTAGCTGCTTATATTGCGGTTCCTTAATTCAGTTATTCATTTGTTTCGTGAACAAGACCGAGGGCTTCCGGTCCTAAAAGCAGCCATCGATCCTCTCTCATAACCGCGAGAGCAGCAGGCTCTTCCACCGCGCGCATCAGGGACTAACCGCTTTTTTACCAACGAGCCGCATTTTTGCAGGCCCGCTGCTCCTCCTATTGTATAGTTTGCGGTAAGAGTAAACGCGCTTTCGGGGTCGACGCAATTATTAACGTCATTTATACGACAAAATAATTCCGGGACATTCCACAAATTGAGTAAACGCGAGAGTGGAAAAAATAAAAATAGCGTTCCGAAAATATCTGGGAAAGCAATTTCAAGAGTCGTTGAGGCAATTAGAAATAAAAATTTATTTTCACCGATAAAATGTGGCCTTGCCGCGGCGCGCGGAACGAGTATTAAAGTTCTCATTCAGCCTAAACATCATTTCGTTGAGTGACGCCGAGTAATTAATGATGAAAAAATCTTTTAAATACATGGCATAAAATTCGGAGATGGAGTGCAAGAAAAAAGTCAAGTGTTTGTTCCGCTCGGTCGGGGGACGCGAGAGTTTATAAAAGCGGCACCGCGTGTCTCCCTCTCTCTCTCTCTCTCTCTCTCTCTCGCTCGCGTCGCGGCACCACTTAACGCGAAGCTTCCGTTCTCGCGGCTGGCTGACACGGTTTTGTTCCGATGCTTTTTAAGCAATGAATGCGCGAGCGTCACACACGGACAACATACAGACGCGGCAGCATCCCGAAGAGGAAAGATTTATCGCGTGTTTAGATGGGCCCATGCCACGGCGGATTAAAGCGTTTAATAAAAATGCGAGTGCTCGGCGTGCTCGCCTACGTCCTTCTCGCAATCAACGTGAAAAATGCGAGAAAGAGAAAGAAAAAGAGGAGGATGGAAAATTGGTTGGTGCTTCGAGCCGTGTTTGAGTTAATCGGTTCTCCCTAATTGTCGATGTAACGAGCGCGGCCAATTCATCCCTCAACGAGAATAAAGACTCCAAGACTGAATATAGAAGCAGCAACGGCAGCAACGTGTGTAAGCGAGCCGAGCCGAGCCTCATCCTCCTCGCGATCATTGAATTATTTTAACTCTTGAATGGCAAGTCTCGCGCCGCAGCTGTGGAATTTGTAAATCCCTCGCGGGCAAAAGAGACCATGTATTTGCCATTGATCGAGGTGTGGAAGCGAATTAAAAAAATACCAACCCGAATGGTCCATTCAACTTGAACTCTTAACCTTTAAATAGTTTTATCAAGCGCGTCATTTTTTTTCTTCTCCCGCAACTGATCGATACCGAAAAGCTCCGATTGTTTGGAAATCTTGTAAATGTTTGCGGCTTCATAGTTATTGTCGCGGAAAAGACAAAGACGCGGCCCGCACTTTTCGCTGCCGACGCGCGTCAAACAAGTTTTGACTCTCGTAGAGCAGCGGACTATGTTTAGCGAGGAAACTCAAACGAGTACGAGTGCAAGAAGAATCGCGAGATAAAAGGGAGAACGTGTACTTTGCTAAAGTTAGGGTAAAGCATGGACTACGATATACATGCTGAAAGACACATTTTTCTTTTTGTGCTAATATAGCTCCCACGATAAACGGCCTGTTTCTCTTTCATTTACGACTGTCCGTGTGCCATACAGCAATCGCAATGGGAAAAGACTTTGGAACCGTTTAGTCACACCCATCTAAATAATCCTCAACACTTTTAATTCCGTGCGTCATCAAAATCTCGTCTTATTTTGTTTCGAATCAACATATTTCTCCAATATTTCAAATCGATTTTGACCAACCGCCTCAATAATTCTCCCATCGGTTTTATTCCGCTCAAGAAATGTCATAAATAAGCCTCAATTTGTCTTCTTGGAGGCTGAAAAATGGGGATTTTTTTTTTCCATCCAATTCTTAGAATCAAATGTGCCGGATTTTTTTTCGTTTTTTTTTTTTCACTCGCCGGAATATTCGCAGCGGCTGTGCGATCCAGTCGGAAATTACTATGCCAAAAAAATGCTGACATTAGTGAAAGAGAGCAACGCGCGAGTGTGAAACTTGCTTCCCGTAACGATGGCAAAATGGCGAAGGGGGGGGCAAAGGATACACATAAACACGAGCACTTAAAACTCGCTTCTTTAACGACAGGAAGTGTTGGTCGGGAGGAACATGTGTTTCGAGGTTTCGCGGGTGTTTGGTAATGATATTACCCCAAAAGCCCTTGCGCATGGACGAGCCCGGGACGTTCGACAACTCTCGACTGGGTTATTAAGCCGGTTGTTTAATTAAATGTCGGGAGAGGCAAGCAGCACCACCACCACCATTTGGACACATGCAAAGTGGCTCCTAACGACATTTGAATTTACGTATGAGACTCGATGACGCGACACACCGACCTCAAAAGTAGTACGTATGCGTAAAAAAATTTCACAAATTAAAGAAATTCTCACTGACTTTCTCAGTGGCAAACTCAATCGCCGGAATATTTACAATTTGAAAGAGCTGCCGGGCGACCAACGATATAGCGGAAAATTAATTAAGCAGTGATCGCCGAGGCATAGCGAAAAACTGCTGGACCGACGTGTTTCATTTCTCTCCGCGTGTATAACGAATGAAAAAAGCCGAGCAAGGCAAAAGTTAAGGAAGCGTGTTCGGATGTCGAGAGAGAGGGACTCGGAGGAATAAGAAAAAGAAAAGGGCCGCGGGCGAGAAAGGGGAAAAACAGAATTAACAACCGCAACGGTCCGGGGTTAACCGAGAGTGGTTAAAAGCATCACTCCTCTCTTTAATAGTGTTCCTAATTTTCCTTCGCGCAGCAAAGCGTATTAAGAAGCTCCGAGCGAGACGGAGATATGTTTGAAAAAAAAGAGGAAAGGCTCCGTGCGCTTGGTTCGAATTCTGCCAGACACTCTTAACCGCGGTCCACGAAAAAATAAAAAGAAAAACAACGACAAAGAGCAAGAGAGAAAAGTGCAAGTTGAATCGTGGAGGCGCGTGTGGGTTGAGTTCCTAAGAGCGAAAATTATGAAGAGAGCGAACGGGAGAATGGGGACGAGCGAGACGGTATACATATGGACGTATATTATCGTCTCGGGCGTCTCATCGTACCAAACTGCGACAGGAGTTTGTTTTTTTTAACTCTCGCGGTATTGCTTACAAATGTCCCGTTGTGTAAAAAGTGTGAGGGGTTCGCTCCTAATGAGTCTGGTTGTTAAAAGATCCGCTGCCACTTTCTTTTTCTCTCCTTGCTCGCAACAATCCATTTTTTCCAACAACAAGAAAAATTAGTGCAAATATTGAGTGTTTATAGGAATGCGAGCTGACGGAAATTGTCCTTGACTGAAACTCGAAGCGCGCGGTGCCGATAGAATTTATTAATAATTTCATTTACAAAACGATTATAATGGAAAAGAGCCGATGAGGAGTCGTCAAACTTTGGCCCAAAACTAAAGTCTGCTCATTCTCCCGTCATTTATTACAAGAGTCCGGAACACCAGTGCGGGCCGGATCGTCGCGTCAACTAGCGTCCTGATGTTAATTATAACCCTCGTGGAGATGTGTGTGTGTGTGTGTTTTTTTTCTCCGTTGCGAACAATTAAAGGATGTAAAATGAGAGTGAGAAAAGGGCGTTGGTTTGGATTTATTCTCGTTTTCGTAGTATGTAATTTATTATCCAGAGAGCGACGAGCGAGTACGCATCGCATCAGCTCGGGCAGATACACTCGTCATCTCGCGGAGGCTGGAGCGCTCGCGCGTTAATTCCGGAGATATTTAGCGATTACGCGCGGAGACTCGGGAGCAGCAGAAAGGCGAGGGACAAGGAGAAAACGAGAGGATCGAGCGATGATGTCGCGAGGGGTTGTAAATGGTTGGTAGGTGCACACTTAAACGCCCATTTCCACCGAAATCCGCCCAAATCGCTTAGTCGAAGCAAAGCGTTCCAATTAAGAGGTATGCGTCGCTGCTTCTGCGGCATCTCCCGGCCGCAACCGAGTCTCTCTCCTTTCTTTTATTTCAGCCTTCTCCTTCTCCTTATTCTTATTTTCCTCCGCGGCGATTTTGCTCGTCCTTTTTTTAATCGCTCGCGCTCGCTTCTGCCGCCGTATCTTATTTCTCTCGCGGATGACCAGCGCGCACCACCGTCGTCAATTCTCCTTTCCAAATTTTTCTCTCTCTCTCTCTCTCTCTCTCTCTCTCTCTCGACCAACATCATCATCTTGCACCATTCATCCGCGAGTCGCGAGAGAAGCTCTTTCGTGACGCGAGCTACATACGCGACACACTTATATATATATATATATATAGACACTCGCCTCCCATATAGCTAACCAAACAGATGAGCACCTTTCGGTCTATTAGTGGAGCTGCCAGAGTGTCACACGAGCAAAGAGAATTGATATCTGTCCACGGTCCTCGCGTGCTCTTCCCTAAACTCTTTTCTCCTTTTATCTCCTTTTCCCCATACACCATCGCGGCAGCACCGGCAGTATAGCTCCATTCTTATTTCTCTTCTTCTTCTTCTTCTTCTTCTTCTTCTTCTTCTCCTCCTCCTCCCCTACCCCCTTTCGTTTATTTATTTATTTTCGCCTCGCGCCTCCTTGTTTTCTCTTTCGTACTCGCTGCCGTACGACAGATATACGCTCGAAATCCGAAAAGCACTCGTCTGAGAAATTTACTTGGCTCGAACTTGGTATCGGCGGAATTCCCATCGGCCGCTATTGGCTCAATGAATTTCAATAAACGCGGTTACTCCATTTTTATAGGAAATAACATTTCCAACCTTTCTACTTTTCTCAGTGAGAAAAAAAGTTAAAATTTCAGTGGCGAGCTAGTAACACGTGGCTACACGGAAATATATGTATAAATATACAACGGCTTTGGATGCACTCTGCCCACGCGGAGCACTCGTTACGAGAGTACTTTATGCGTCCGCATATAAATATTTAACGCGTACATTATGTGTATCAAAGTAGCAATCCTATCACTATTTATATATTTTACTTTGGGAGAGCAGTATCATCTCGCAATTACTTGTTCAATATACCTACTTTTTTTTTCTTTCTTTTTTTATAGCCTTCAATTTGCTCCTTTGAAATTAGCCAAATGTTTTTATCTTTTTCTCTCTCCATTTATTCGCCGATGATTGATCACTCGGAGAAAATGTCGCAAGAAAGTAAATAATTCATAATTTATTAAGGGCCGAGGGATCGAAATGCGATATAAAGGAGTTGAAGATGTTGCAAGTGCAAGACGAAATAAATGGAGGTTCAGCAGCAGGGTGCGCGAGAAACGCGTGAAAGTCGCGCGTAACAAAAGGCCGGAACGAGATGGAGAATAAGTTTGAAGAAAGGTGGGAGGGAGAAAAGAAATATTTGAAAGATTTTCAGAAGGCAAAGATTAAAGTGAAAAGGAAACAAGAACGCGCTGGAAAGAGAGGCGGCGAAAGCAAATAACGAGGCGCATCCACGAGCAAGGGCGAGTTAAGAGGCTTGAAACAACTCCGAGTCTAAATATCGAGGACATGTTGAGAACGTAAGCGAGCCCGATTTTGCCCTAGCGTTAAATGCTCAAAACTAAAATAGAAGCTCCGAGTCGCCTCTCGGTCTCTCATACACGCGCGGACACTCTATATTCTCTCATTCTTCATCTCATTCTGTCCGCGTGTTTGGCGTTATGCGGTGGTGTCGTTTCACGCCAAGGAGCTTCTTACTTGGCGCAAACTATCGAGTCGGGCAACGGTTCCTCCTTTCGAAAAAAATCCGTTCACTGGAAATGATTTGAGAAGAGGCGAGGAAATCGACGACGCATGCAAGGGCATGCAAGGGACTGTAGGATTTTTCCTCGACGAAGCGTAGGAAGATGGATAAAAGAGGTTGCTGCATCTTCCAACTACTATACATCCTCTAATAGAGGCCGGCTGTCTTCTTAATTGACACTAGATAGTTGCGCGTCCCATTCGTTTACTCGACAGCAGATCTCGTGCCTTACCCCGCCGGCGAAGGCGAAACTGAACGCCGCGGTTTCAGCTATTCCATATTTCACAATAATTTTATTTTTACTCCTACACTAATTTTCTAATAATATTCCATTTGCGCCTATTGAACCTAGAAGGTAAAGACTGTCGAGCCAATCGAGTTTTCGGTTTAAATCACAAAACTCTCCGCCGTTGTCGTCGTCGGTGGATGGCATGGATTCGAGAGGGTCGCAGAGTCCCGGTTCTCACCGGTATTATGGCGTTCCGTGCACAATATAGAGCTTCGACGGCGTCCAAAATTCGTAGATTCGGGATCGGCGGTTGCAGGAGCAGCAGCAGGATATAAGAGTTATAGACGCCTCGCAGGTATATAGGCGGAAATTGGCCCACGCGCGATCTTCCAATCCCATACTCGAAAGAATAATGGCATAGCAAGAAATACGTACGCATTGCAATGTATACCTCGGCACTGGCATTATTCTCTTTCATAGTTGTATGGTGTACGTAGCGAAAAATGGGCCGCGCGCGAAAGGTCCTCACGCCCAACGACAATATGCACCAACACGCATATTTTGCCTCTCTCTCGCAGCCGGCGAGGTTCATTCTCCGGAGTCGAGAGGAGCAAGGTGAGGAGAGACCCTCGAGATTCGTCTCGGTATCCTCTTTCATTGTTAAATTGTCGTTCGGACACCGCGGGAAAACACGACCGCAGTTTTTGTGCGTTACTCCGTAAAATATGTTGGAAACGACCACCGCGAGAGCGTTTCTCGCCTCGCGCGCCAGTTCCGCTCCTCTCTCTCTCTCTCTCTCTCTCTCTCTCTCTCACCCTCCCCAATAGCCCCTAAAA
This sequence comes from Campopleginae sp. 14b, assembly GCA_030522525.1. NCBI lineage: Eukaryota > Metazoa > Arthropoda > Insecta > Hymenoptera > Ichneumonidae > Campopleginae sp. 14b. Next base: position 117,666 of record JAPYYS010001129.1, read on the forward strand.
TGGATTACCCATAGAACCGGTAATTGCGATTTAAAAGCCAACGGATATGACACGCACCCACTGTGTTTGTCGTATTCAAGTCGCTCGAAGAAACGATCAACTCGAAAAAATGTATAGACCGTCTCGAAACAGCTGCGACCGCATCACAATGTATCACGGGAGGACGATACTATAATATATCCTCGCACCACTCGAAACGGACAATCGAACGATTTGACTCCCGCTGGCAGGTTGGCAAAGAAGAGAAGAAACAAAAAAAAAACCTTTCTCGCGCTCCAACATTTCGAAAGATCGTGCCAAGCTCTCGTACAACATGTGAATCGCGTTTCCCTTTTTTCTTTCTCAATGAAAACTCTTGGAACTCGCTACTCAACCGAGAATCCCACTCGATCTTGGTCCTGCTTTTCTCTGAATCACCCCTTTCAACGAGGATTCACGCAAAATCGCTTCTCGTCGCAATTACAGTTGTGAGTTCTTTTAACGTTGCTACGCACCAACGAATCTCATATTGGTTGTAAACTCAGAGACGAATAAGAGGAAAAAATTGGATAAAACATTGAAATATGAAGCCAAAGAGGCAAGTGTAAAAGGTAGGCTGGAAAATTTGAAAAGAAAATACGAGTTGAAATGAGCCGGGCGTGAGGCGACAAAAATGTTTGTCAGAGTGTCGACCTTGGCATTGAAAGTTGGAAGCAAGTAGGCAAGAATGTAAGCGAGCAGCATGCTATAATGGTGCAATATAAGCGTTGTTAAATTTGGCAATGGATAGCCTCTGATTGTTGCACGCGGTGCGCTATTCTACGGTTGCCCGAGAACGAGAGTTGCGAGATTTTCTTTGGTAGCGTTATGGTCCATTGTGCCAGGCTCCAACCTCGAGGTAGTCCATTCGAAGTTGTTTAAATTCTTGTAAAGCTCGAAGCTGGTAAGGGGGTGGCGGCGAGAGAATGGATTCGAGTGGATCCGATTGTCGAGCTCTTGAAAAGAGTGAAATTGAGTCCGACCGACGTGCCGGTCATGGATATATAACCCAAACCAAAGAGCACCCTAAAGCAGCAGGTGCTTGAAACATTTTTCAGCCATATACCTACGGAGGCTCTCCTGCTCCGCTATCCTATGTCTATACAAACTCGAGTGGCTAAAAGGGCCTTAATGGACACTTTGAAAATCGATTTATTTGCCAAATACTTAATTAATGATATTTCATCAACGAAAAGCCGCGACCGACCCGTAAAATGAATCTTTCCCTCTTACGATGATTTTTTAGCAGCAAAAATTAGAAACGCGATAACGTTTTATTATTGAGGGATGCGGTGTAGCACGCTGCCAAACGCTGCTATATGCGCGTGCGCGCGTCCTTTTCTCGAGACTAATTTAGTCCCATAAAAATCGTCTCAATAAGCCAAATTAAGGTAACTATAAATATACATTATAACCGGTGTCCACGGAGCAGTGAAAATGATATACAGTTCTGTAATGGTCGGCTCGTTTCGTGTTCGAGGAGACCGTTGGTGCGAGTCTCTCCTCTTCTCCGACACCTGGCCCAATGGGTCCTTTTGTGAGTCAACGGGATTCCCCCCTCTCGAGTTGTTCGGTCCTACGCGCCGATAGGACCCACGCTCATAAACTCTCACGACACTCGACTAAATGCTTATAAAATACCTTTCTAAATTCTAATATCATCAACTTTAATCCCCGGCATACACGTTAGAAAATAATATAAATCTCGTAGTCACTCCGGGCAGCAGAGGGGTCCAATTTCATTGTACATTATAGAATCCGGTTGAGTGATAATTTTACCAAACGTTGACGGTTGAATACGCCACTCCTTGCGGCCACTGCTGCCACTTGCCGCCGCTCCTATATTATAGACCTCCTCGGCCCAATCAGACACTTTTATATAATTCCTGCTACGACGACCTTACAATACTTTTCCTAATTTACCCAATGATAGATGGCCATGTTTTTCTTGATCCTCGCTTCGCCAACGAGCCGCACCATCAAAAGTTTTAATCGCGCGCGAGTCACGACAATTAATGCGACTCTCGCGATGCCTCGAAAAACTCTGCAACCATGGGCCGATGTATTCTACAAAAGCGAATTTCAAAAAAAAAGACGCCACTTATTTGAGCTACATTCCCCAATTTTTTCCTCAATGCGTGCTCCCATTCAATCGCGTTTCAAAGAATTAACCAACACTTTCCAATATTATTACGGCGGTCGTTAATGAAAAATATACGTTTTAAAAGAATCCTGCTGCTGATGCCCGCGCATACAATATGATTTTGGAAAAAGAGGATGAACGAGCACGAGCCACGAGCTATCGCAAGATATACGCGCATAATACCCGTATATACGCACAGTTTTCGGAGGAGGCTGCTGCCGCTGCTGCTGCTGGTACAGCCGGTAAGGAGGTGTGACTATATGTTTGAATACACTGTTGATTGGGCCATAAATGTGTCTCTTTTTCTCGTTCCTTTTTGTCGGGCATCTCGAAGCAGCAGCGAGTCTCGAGTCCCTCGCAGAGAAAAGAGCCCACGACTGACCACACACGAGCATTCAACTATTTCGTATTCGTATATGCACACGGCGAGGAGGAAAAGATTGAAACTGCGATCATTAACGCGCTCTCTTGTCCGGCGAGCCATTAAATTCGCTTCTCCCCTTTTTCATCCTTGTTTATATCAAAACATAAATAGGTAATTAGATCGATTGTTTCGCAAACGAATCTGCGCAACGGTCCAACTTTTCATGGCATCCGTGAAAACCGAGTACCTGCTGCTGCTCCAACGATGCTCAATGAGCAATTATCATTTATAGACGATCCGTTATTGTTTGGTCGTAAATCGGCGCGCCTTTACCCCTCATAAATATATCGAACGTTATCGAAGGCTTATTTATCACGACATTGAAACTTAACAAATATAATGATCGTGCCTTTTATATTTCTCTATTAATCTCGCGTATCGCCCCATTTGACGCTCAAAATTTTTGATTTATTAGTGCCCCGCATGAGCGTGTCGTCGTCGTCGTCGTCGTCGTCGTCGTCGTCGTCGTCGGCGATGCGTTCTATTAACGAGTAATTACGACCGAGTTTTTGAGCTGTTCGAATGGTATACAACACAGAAGCGGCGAGAAACGACGCGAGGCGAGCCGCAGTAGCGGACAAGAGATTCTTGAACGCGTGTAAAGGGACTCGCGCGGCGAGTTTTAAGCGGAATGCACGAGGAAGACGCAGGAGCGAGAGTCCTAAAGGATTCTTGGAAGTCTCTCCAACAATCCAATGTAATGGGTGGTCCCATAAGACGTGTACCAAAATACCATATATATATATCGAATGGTCCGAGCTAGCGATCGATAGGTCCGCGCGCGCGCTCGCACCTGATGACAAACGCACGTACCAGTGCGAATCGCCGCCGATACACGAATTTTTAATCGAAATAATTTTTTTGAAATTACATTGATTTAATAATTCGTCGCGCGCCATTGCTGACAACTGCCCGTTCAGAATTTATTATTCGTTGGTATATATTTTGGTATACGCGCGCGAGGCATCGCAGTTACGACGTGACTGGAACGAAAAGATTTTCATCAGACTCACCATGACTTTGGAGCATCGTCATGGGCGACTCTCTCTTTCTGCGTTGTTCATTGTCTATACACGACTGCAATCCTCTATTCTTGTCCGAAACGTTTTGTATTGTGTCCCCTGCTTTCCCGGGTCGATCGCGCGTTCGACAATTTATTTATGTTCATCCGCGAGTTCCCGCGGATATTTTCCATCCTCCCGGCCCGGCAATTCTTGTTGCGCATTCCAGCAATAAGCCCGCCAAGGTTACTCATCCAGCATCGGCTCATTAGACATCAATGTGATACAAATCGTTAAATACCCGCGGGCTCGCCTGATGCTCAATCAGAATGCATTCTTTGGCATTCATCGATAACCAAAACGATCATGATTCCTCTTTTTTTTTTTTGTGCATCCTGCTTACCCGAGCCCATAAAACAACATCGATAATCTTCCAAATTCATAATACCGCGTGAATTATGAGATAATTTTTTAATATAAAAATAATAAAAAGCGATATTTTGTAATATTTCTTAATGATGCGAAGGAGCATCTTTGGAAGGCGCGTGCGTGGATATGAATCAACTCGAAGCTAGTCCTAATTGCTACGAGAATAGACTGGCAAGATTCATGAATCGAAGACGTACGAAAAGAAATGAAAGAAGAAAAAAAATGTTTCGAGAGAAAAGCGAAGGAGGCAGCAAGAATGAAAGGGATATATTATACGAGGAGAGATATATAAGAGGAGACGAGGCGAAGGGCCCGCAACGCCGGGCCTGCTCGTCTGTGCTGCTCTTTCTCTATCGCACGTTCTCGGCGCGCTCATCGCCGCTTGCTAGTTAGCACCTTCTCTTCGTTCGATCCCCTCCTTCGGATTCTCCATCGTCGTACACACAGCGGATCGGGAACCGACGAGAAGGGTTCCTTGTGGTCCGCGTATGGACCTCCGAGCAAGATATACCACAATGCCTCATTGTACTTGAATCAGATTCAATTTGGGGCCCATTGAAAATTACGCTTAATAAATTATTTGGGCAATTCATAAATCTGGCCGGAGCACGCGGAGCTTTTCTCCACCAAATACTACACATATTTATCTCTCGCTCTCTCGCCACCAACGATTCTCGCATCTTCTCGCCTCACGCTCATTATTATTTTATCTGCTTCGCGCTTGCATTCCTATTGGCGATTATGTATACGTAGCTTGCGAGGCTCGACGTTGACGAGGTCGCTAATGGACTCGAGTCTTGGACGCTGCGTATTATAATGCGCACTCGCACACACTCCGTCAACGTGCAACAAATAATGCGAATCCATTTATATACAAATGGCCACTCGGTCAATACGCAAATATAATCTCGCGCATCGCGTCAAATTCAACACAAATTCCATCTATGTAATATCGCAGCTCATCCGGTCGTCGCCGAGTCACCTGTTTTTTTCTTTCTCCAAAGATATATATATGCCCGATTCCGAATACAGCGAGGGAACATAATTGGGCCGGACGGCAAAAACGACGAGCATTCGTACTCCGCGGACACGCTGCTGCTGCGAGCAATATCGAGCACGAATAAGAGCTGCGCGGGAGAAAAAAAACTATAAATATCTTTGGCGCGTGCGAGCACTCCGCTACAAATTAGAAGGCAGTTATGAACGATCCGCTCCTCCTTCATCATCTTTTCTCCTCCTTATTTCTCGTACGCATCACCCGACGACACACAGCATCTCGTGTACAGCGGTAGCCTCCTATCACGTACACGCCCAAGACCCGCCGTAATAATCCAGCGGAATAGCGAGAGGTAAGGCCGGACCGCAAATATTTGGCAATTCAGACCGCGCGATATGCAATTATGACAATTTGGCTGTCTGTCAAATTAAAATGCCCCTTGGTTTTGTTCCTTATTTCCAAAGCTACATTCTTTTCATCAAAGATTTATATCTAATAACGGAGGTTAAAAGACGAGAAAAAGGTTTTCATCAAATGGAATGCTCGCGCGAGCTGGTAAAAATAAGGAGGAGCATCGCGGCCGAGCCGGCGCATATATATGCTGCGACGAGTTCACGAAAAGCAGCAAATGGACAGGTCCTTTGACAACCCGCAAACAAGGGACCGACACGTTCGGAAACAATCGCCTTTCGACGACGACCGACGAACCCATAATTAGCGTTGGATCCCTTCTTCGGCTTATTCTTTCTCTTTCTTCCCTTTCCTTTCTTCTTCTTCTTCTTCTTCACTCGCGTCTTGCCCGAGCAGGATATTTCACCAGCAGCTCCGAGTTTTCCTCTCACCGGATTACCCCGCGCGGCCTATATCAGGCACCGCGGGAACAATAGCGCCGATCGCACGGGAAAACGAGCGCATGCCGGGCGTTCTCGCCCGATCGGGCTATCCCCGGAAAATTTACTTCTTTCCCCCAAAACTGGTAACCGACAAAAGTCACCGCGCGTCGCGCACCATTTAGTCTCATATTCGTTCCGAGGCTTCGCCTCGGCCATCATGATGCGCAGTGCAAGCTTAAAAGGAGCTCTATAACTTTCTCGGTCGGTAAAAATCCTCCTTCCCGTTTTACTTGGCGAGACTCAAAATTTAAAGAAAAATATTAGTTACACGTTATTCTCATTTCACCAGAGAAAAAGGCATAACTTTTATTTATCTCAAAATTGGAAGGATCTCTGAGAAAAAGGGGAATCTATTTTTCGATTGTCTCTCTTGCACTCATGCGCCTGATTCATCCAGCTTCAGTTCAGGCCAGTACCTGGTTCAAGGGGCACAAAAATATGTCTCGCGGTAAGGACGAAATGAATTTTTTTCATTTGAAAATACATTTATTCCGAAATAATTGTGCAATGAATTCAGTCGGATTCGAAAAGAAATAAATGGTATATCATACTACAAGGGCACTAAAATTCACTGAACTGAAATACACTGAAATGCCTGAACTGCGCATCATGATGGGGAGTTGAAGATTCAAGGGGTTAAGCCCACCAGTTGTAAGGGTGAAGAAACGGTTATTCTTCACGATTTTTTTCTTGTCGCCGTTTTTCATTTCCAAATATATTGATCCATACTGTTCCTGTAGACGATCCCCGGTGTCATGTACATCGGTAAAGTTATTATATATGAAAGGAGCGCTGCAGCGCCACCAGAAAACGGTTAGCGCGCGTTATCGCGCGTGATGCTCCCTAGTGAGCTAAAGATGCTGTTTCAGCTCGTCGCTCGTTCGAGCAAAAAACGGAACACGGAATAAATAGTTGCATATGAGAGCGCGGCGGAGGATTGACGGTTCGTCATGGATGTCAACGCGTTCGCGCGGCGGAAACTGACAACGGCGTCCCTCATCTCACCGTCTCACCATTTCCTTCATCCGCGTCATTAAATTTCTCTCCTCAAATTCTTGCCAGCCTCTCTCTCTCTCTCTCTCTCTCTCTAAAAAGTTGTTTGTCCAATAAATACCTCAAAGTTTGAAATCACGATGGTCGGATCTATAATTATATATCTAGCGAGACGCGGTGACATTTTTCTCAAACATTCTCGACTTTCGGTCCTTTTAGTCTCTATTTTTTCCTGAATTATAGTTTGCCTCGAAGCGCGGATAATTAAAAAGGCTCTGGGGACGGCGTCGGATCCATTAATTTTCTTTCTAATTGAGAGAAGCAGCGGCAGAACGCGACAGCTCATTCACGCCGAGACCCTCTCATTTTTCCTTTAGCCTTTTTCTTTCCACGTTCTCGCTCGATCTCTGAAAACTCGAGTAGGCAAGGACATCGACATCGGAGTAAAAGATAACGGACACGATCGATAATCGATCGTTATCCGATGATATTTTCCTTTGCAATAGGTCGAGTCCTTGCCTCGGTAACGTTGAAAAAATATATATCAATAGCTAAAATTGAATTAAACGCGCACGGCCTCGCTGCTGCCGCCTTTATTATTTTCTTCTACTAGAGTCGATATAAATACGCGCTGCCCGTCGAATGAGAAAATTTTTGAATGCGGCAGTGCGAATAAAAGGTTGCTAATGATAATATGACAATGTTGTTGGCGCGCGGGCGATTCAATGCGACACATTCGGAAAATTAAATGAGACTCTCGGACATGAAGAGCCGCCGCTGCAACGGTCGGACTATAACAATGAAATAAAACACGTACGCACAATTTCTATATAATGCGTTAATATAGAAAGGCTGCGTCGCACCCCCGCGCGCCTCAATTTCTAAACGTTACACTTTTAATGAGAAATCGGCACGCAAGGCCGATCATGCGTATAGTACAAACGACAATGGAAATGTATAGAAAAGCCGGGTTTGTCAACATCGCACGGAACTCGTATCTCAACGCCGGAGCCTGGCTTTATAGCGAGTCGCCTGCCCGCACAGTCTCTCATCGAGTATTGTTGGCCCCTTCATTTTCATCGACTCGAACAATGCCGTTGACAGCAGAAATCCATCTGCGATTCTAACGTGTCCGCGCGCGGTATCGCACACGCCGCGACTAGACAATTATCGAACGATGACTGCGCGCGACCAAAGAGCAGGCAAAAAAGAGGCAACTGGGAGGCGGTCAAAATGTATCGGTGCGACGACGATGAGTTTTTTTTTTTTTTTTTTTTTTTTTTTTTTTTTTTTTTTTTTTTTTTTTTTTTTTTTTTTTTTTTTTTTTTTTTTTTTTTTTTTTTTTTTTTTTTATGGAAAAAAAAAAAACACGCTCGAGTCTCGAAAAACCGTACGGATTCTCGTGTATCGACAAATCTATCTACATGTAAAAATCCTCGTGACTGCGTCCATGTTTTCTTTCTCAATTTATGTATTCACGCTTCGAGTTTATCGTCTTTCTCGAATATAAGCGATTCGATTGCAACGCGCGCGGACGAAAAAAGTAGAGAAAAAAAAAAGAGAGAGGTTAAAAGATATAAATTCAATGTGAGCATAATATAGTCGAGGCAACAATATCGTATCGTTGAAAATAATAAGAGCCTCGATAAGCATTTATTATAGTGGTTGTTATCAATTCGTTATTACAATGTATAATTCGAATCGGATATATTTCCGTTGCCAGTGAAAAAATCCAATTTCTCACTTGACGTCAATTGAAAACCGAAATAATGAAGAAATATTTCGCGGCGAAATAATAAAAGAGCGAACGGAAAATTAAACGTTACAAATGAAACAGCCTGCATGCTTCGATCCGTAAGTTATCGCCTAGTTTGTAAACACTCGTTCGACACATGTATACGTTCGGGGCTTCGGGCTCGAATATATAATAGGGGAAGCTCGAATTTCCGGAGGTCTCGGAAAAATTGAGGCTCTCGTTAGGAAAGCAATTTTCAAATTTCTAAACAATAATTAATCTTTCGGTTAACGTGAAAAAGGAGAATAAAATATTTGACCAGGGCCCTCGCTCGGTCTGCTCAGAGTTTTGGCGCGAGAGGAACGAACGAGAAGCGGGGCAACGCAGACGCTCGAATTTCGTGTCTCGTGGTCCAGGGCGACGCCAGGGCGTGGCAAAAAAAGAGCCGAAAACCGTTTCGAAATGAGCCGGCGTATAGCCGTAGCCAATTTCCATTGTCTTTCGTGCCTTTTTCCGTCATTTTATCCCGAGCAAACTATCACCAACATTTTCGGGACGGAAAATTCTATTTAAACGAGCTCGAAAAAATCCTGCTTCCCGTCACACGCCCTTCTTTTCCGACACGAGGCTCCAACAGCCCGAGATTATATGGACCAGCAATTTGCATGAAATCGATCAGTCTTTCCTGCTCCCTTTGTCCCACTTAAGACTCTTCTTTTTCCCTTTTCCGATGCCTATATATTACGCGACGAAAAATCGAAAAAAAAAAAAAGCCCAACAACAAGAGGCTTCTCTCGAGCACGCCTTCTTGCAGCAGCAGCAGCAGCAGCAGCAGCAGCAGCAGCGCGGGCATCCCTTCCGCACTTTGTTTTTCAGAATTGCTTCCAATATTTCATCCCTCTCGACGCCCTTTCTTCCGGTTTGAAAATTTCAACCAGCAGAAATCTCGTCTCTCGAAAAACTTGGCAACCCATGAAAGTGAATAAAATTAGACAACAGAATAATGAGGAGAGTTAACGCGAATGATATAATTATGCGAGATTTTTCTTGGAGATTGTTGTAACGAGATCGGGATGTGAAAAATGAGCTCGTTTTCTCGGTACAACGCATATCCCTGGTAAAATAAGTACATTGCGTGTGTGTGTGTGTGTTATTCCTTAAGAGAGCGAAATAAAGAGGGAGCAGATCACAATTAGTCGTCGCGTGAATTAAATACATATACATAGTATAAGCGGCAAGGCGCGGCGTAAAAGAGCGCGATTTCTAGCCACGAGACTCGTGGTCGACGGTCGCAGGGATTCTCTCAAAATACAATCAGCGCCGATCTATAAAAGTGAATGAGACGTTAGCGGATATAATTTTCATTGCCCGAGAGTCTAGAACAAATTCGTCGAACGCTTGCATGCGGCTCCGCGCGCGGCAATTACTCACTACGGTTATACGTACGGCACGTTAATGAGCTCAAATAAATAAGTGCTCGCTAATTTACTCCCAGTGAGCACGCATCACATTCTCATTATATGATTATTTGCTCAATCGTACACGTTCGCCGTCAACGATCTCGTGACACACTCGAGTTTTCGAGCTCGCGTGCTCGAATTACGAGAAATAAACATTATTTGAATTTGTGATGCATGTCGTATTGAAAAAAAATGCGTGAGTTTTTTCGTCGAGCGTCGGAGAAAATAAGAGTAGATTGATGGCAAAATATTCAAAAGTACTATTTTAAATTGGATGCGAGGGTTCGGTAGCCGCGCGAATGAACAATCTCTCGCGACGACGACGAGGAAAAAAAACTTTATTCAATGCGAAGAGTATGATCCTCTCTAGCGCAGCAAGAGGTCGCGATAACACGCTGATAACTTGTTGGCAATTAGTCACTGCCAATTAACGGCCGCTTAAACGGAAAACAACCGCGCACCCAACTTATTCTCGCGTCACGACGCACGAGTCATCCTTTTTCCCTCCGAGTCATTATTATTATCATAATCCTTATCGCGGACTTATTTTTATTGAGACGCGGTATGTGCGAAAGAGGAAAAAAAAAGCGTCTCTGTGTATCGCTCGTCAAAACAAGAATCCATGCACGCCTGCTGCGCTCCTCTTATCTCGCTGCTATACGAAGCAGCAGATTCTCTGCATTCATGTACGCCAGAAACGGCGCATCATATTAGTTCTGAGAAAAGTGAAGAAACGAGTTTATTAAGAGGGAGCAATAAGTCATCGTAAATAAGCGCAAATTGCAAGATGGAAAAAAACTTATCACCCCGCGCGAGCGCGCGGTTATTATTCGGACGCGTCCATGTATTTTACGGCCATCAAATTATTCTTATTATATATTAATCGCAAAATCGCAAGCAGCTTTCCATTTCTTATTCCAAACTTTTTATCCTCGAGCAGCGAAATGCGCAAGTTTGGCGCGCGATAGCAGCGACTCGATTCCATCCACGGCGGGCATAAATCGTCGTATATAAATCGTTGTATTTAACGCCGCGGTGATCCCAAACGATCCGTGCCACGAATAATGTACATATTCAACGATTTATTGTATCCATACGCCTTCATCATCATTATAATAATTGACGATTAAAAATTTCATCCGCAACGCTCGTTTCCACTTGCCAGACGTACGCACCTACTATCGTTATTAATTCATAAAAACGCTTTTTCAACAGGCAATTAGAGGAAAAAAAAAACAAAACAAAACAAAACACATTCGCTTAGACTCGAATACGAAATGTTGCTCCTATACGAATATACTCCGCGTACATAAATATTCATAAATCACAATGAAAAGCCGCGCGTATTGTAATGATGAATATAGGAGGGAGCTGCGAGCAGCCTTGCCAATAATTAATTTTCAATTATTGATCGACTCTGTGAAGATTAGAAAAGTGACAAATAGCGAAGCTATTCCATTATTTATGTTGACAAAAAATCATTCATTCTCCAATATTTTCGAGACAAAATTTATAAAATATATTGCTGCTGTGCCAATGAAATTGTGATAAATTGATAGCATCTTTTTTCCTCGGTAAAATATTACGTATGTGCCGTATATAAAGCCCGAAATAGCGAGTATTCGCAAGTGCATAATTGTGGAAGAGTCGCGGCAGCAGGGTGAGAGGGTGCGCTACCGGGTTTTTTCATGCGTATGCGCGCGGAAAGACCAAGGAAAAAGATGCGAACAAACGGTCGACGAGACGTTATAATTAGGACGCGCGGTGGCGGCGACAAGTAGATAAGGCACTCATCGCGCCTACATATACGTATATAGATCGCTTAATAAACGCCCTCCCTGCTGCTGCTGCCTTTTCCAGCGCGCCCCCGGCGCCTTTATTCCAACAAAACAACTTTTTGCTAATCAGTAACGTATCATTTTAATTGTGAGATATACGTCGGGCGCGAGTGAGAAAAGGAGCAATCGCGGTGCTGCCCGCGCGATATAGAAAGAGACATATAAGAATATAAAACCCCTCGTCGCCTCGATCCATTATGCGTCGTCAGCAACGCCCAAACTCGGACGATGCGATATGCGTCGATGACATTTTCATCCCCATCAAAATGTCTTATGCTATAATTTTCCGCATCAATCTCGAAAATTATTATATTGAACGATTTTTCAATGCGTTTCAACGTTTTCCTTCGTCTTGCACCATTTTTGACGAAACTCGTTGAATTATCATGTTTTCAACTAATTGTAGTAAGTGGCATAGTTCAGTTTGAGATAAAGCGCCGCAAAGCCAATCATCGATTGGCTGGTCGAGAAATCACCGAATAAATATACTTTTCATCATATATACGGGAATAATGAACTTTGACCGTTATCGGTGTATACCAATTAATTATTATTCAAAAGATAATCCTAACCCCGGTTGGCATCCTTTCAATATTTTTATCTCATGGCCCCCCATATATATTATTTATCGCCACGAACTCGTGAAAATTGTGTGGAGCTTGAAAAAGATGCGATGCGGCGACGAGGGCTTCGCCTTCCGTCGCCCCAATTCTTATCTTCTATCCGTCCAAGATGATCGCACGTATTTTCGAAGCGCAATCGCGATTAGTATATACAATATTATCATCACGAAAGAGTGTTGTCATCGAGTCGTTATTATCGTTTTTAACCTTTCTCACTTTCATATCTTCTTCATATATTTTTACTCTCTATCCCCTCGCACTCTTTCACCGTGTCACACGAGAATTCTTATCTCTCGTCCAACTAAACATCCCGCTAAAAATTCAATTGATTAATTCTCCAATTTCTCAGAGTTGATGGCGGAAGCTTGGTCGGAAAATTGATCGAACGATGCGAGAGTCGAAAATTATTATTAATGGCCGGAGATCACCGACGAAGCTCGAGCGACGAGTACCTTACGTCCCAAAACAAACTATATATAACGGTCCTGGCGGCTTTGCAAATTGGATTAGAGGCTGAAAAGTGGAAAAACGCGTGTAAAACAACACGCCGGTCCCGCCGTGAGAGAGAGAGAGAAAAGACGGGGGCGCGGTGCGAGTACGAGGAGGAACAAGGGACTCAAGATTTGAGAAAAAATGAAGTTAAATCCGGGAGTAAGTAGGGTCGAGACTAAAAGTTGACTGCTGCTGCTGCTGCTGCTGCTGGCAAAAGGCTTATATATATTTGTCTGCTGGTGCTAAGGAGCTCCGTCGATCGTTGCCGCTGCTGGTTTAGTTTCTTACCTGAATCAGATAGTCGGTGAAAAGACTGGAGGATGAGGAAGAGACAAAACCGCGAAAAATGAAAAGAGGAAAATGGCGGCTGCTATGGGAAATGAGAAAGGAATAAGAAAGAATCAAAAAGTATTATAATCCCGCGATGAAAGCGAGAAGATGGAAGAAACGAGCGAGGAAAAACCTGTCGAGGCCCCGAGGCTAATCCTCGGAGATTATATGACTCGTACCGCCCTGTCAAAACTTTGTCACCGAGTCGGGAATCACGCTGAGAAAAACAACGCGAGACTCGCAAACATTTTTTCTCCTCATCCTTATTCTCTCCCTGCGACGTCTATTTTGTTTTTCAATTTGTTTCGTCACTGATTAAGTCTCATTTGGCAGCGACTTGTCGCGCGATATTGCATAATTTAAAAAACAATGGAGAAATAATTCGAGACTTTGCGCCGACAAGGATGAAATCGCGTCTCGCGCTATTCGGGCTATTTTATAGCAGTGCCCGCGCGCGTTTGGCTCGAGGATTATTGACACGGAGCAGGGGTTAGCTACACCCCCTAATAGTGTATTGGGAGACGTATACGCGGCGAAAGCAATAGCGCGGCCCGCGGTGTCTGTCGCATACAGCAGAATGGACTTGCGGTAGCAGTTTGGTAGAATATGCGCGCGGCAAGAGGAGCAGGAGAAGGGGGAGGAGCGCGATGCGAGTATAGGGAGAAATTCTCTCGACGTCTATACTATATACAGAATCTTGCAGTATCTCTCACGCTTCGCGGCTATTTCTATGGGAACAGGGTCGTCGACGTAACAGACCCCGGCCCGTCTAATTTCCTCTCCTGAATTTCGAACGAGCCGAGAATTTGCACCCTTGCGAGTTGGCATCAACGCGAAAGATCGACTCGCCGATACCACAAAAGTCACGAGATTAATAAAATGGCTCCCCAGCCCCATATACATATAGGATATGTATGAGCAAAATTGGGCTGGAAATACGGAGCGGGAAAACGATTATTAGTATCGATTATTATTGCTCGTCGAGCTCCGCGACAATGAGAGCTACCGAACGGAAAAACTTTCTTGCCCTGAAATGTTGGAAGAGCACGCGACACTCGTATCTATATTAGCGTAGCCGCGGGTGCACATGTGCGTCTAAAAGAAATGACTATATTTTTTCATCTTATTCATCGAGTCAGAGAGGCGTGGAAAATATCCGTAGAATATCTATCGTTTCTGGTGGAGAGACGGAGAGCGAGAGCAGGGAGAAAGGAGCGACGCGCCAAGCGTGACGACAGAGAACATATTCGTCCGCGACCCTTCGCACCACCACCGGGGACAAAGCCTGTATAAATTTACAACGCACGCACACACGTATACGCATCCGTATAAATATGTTGATCGCCCGTAACACATGGGCGATATTATATCGGACAAGATCCTGCTTCGGCATCTATTATGTGATTGTTATGAATTTGCTATTAATAAACAAACATAATGGGACATTCGTCGCGGTGCGTTAGCTTCGAGGGATCCATCTGGTTTTTCGGCGATCCGACGAGCATTCGTCCCCCCCCCCTTCGAGCGCGTACGAGAATCATCTCGATTGGTCGCATGAATCGCTGCTGATGGCTCTCGTCCCAGCGACATTCAACAAAACAACGCGAGATCCTCCAGAGTTACAAATCATTCGTCGAAAGCATTTTTCGTCTCCATTATAAATGGCTCGATACTTTTTTTATATTCTGCTCTACCATGCGGTAACAATCTCTCCCCCTCTTGGTGCCATCTCTTTAAAGAGCGCTTAAATTAGGACCTGTAAGTCATCTTGTGGCATGAATGACCTGCCTGGTGCAACAGAAGCAGCAGCCTGCTGTATACGTAGCAAAATAAACTCACCTTTTCATCGTTTTATAATAGACCGCCGCGCCCGCCGAGAGTTTGATCGTTAATGCGTTTCTTTTCCATCTCGAAGACGACATATCGAGTAAAAATGAATTAGTGCTCGGCTAGGAAATGGGTGCGCGATTCAAAGTGAAAGTCGAACAAGACCGCGTCTCATTGGTGAAGCAATATATATCTATATATATATACGGAGGTTCGGGAGGTTTGAAAGCCTGCTGGAGCGAGCCAGCGAGTTCTGGGTACCGGTAAACTAAATCCTGCTCGTGCATGCGAGGTTGCCGCGCGGTAAGAACGCGCCAAGTCGGAAAGTCAAGTTTGCGATACCAGGTAAGAGCTTTGGTCCATAAGCTATGGAGAAAGAGCAGCTACGAAATGACTAACACCAACAAAACCAGCAGAGTTAAAGCCGGTACGGGGCTTTGGAGTATCCCGGATAAACCGCGGTCAGCGTATTTCCGTCCATCGCTCTTGAAACGAGCCTCGTTCACCTACGCCCGTCTATCCACCAGAGTGTCCCAAAATTCGCACGGACTCGTATATTTCGAAACACAACTTGTACACCTTATCTGCTCCTTTTAATCCCGTTTGCGCACCGTCCTATGACTCGCGCTCGCCCCGCTCGTCTCGCAAATTTGCTACTCCTTCGATCCAGCATTCGTCGAGAGAGCCTCGTATAGCGCGCGTCGTCGGGATATGCAATAACGATTACAAGAGGCCAGCTCGTACGCCCACAATCCGCGACTCTATAGATCGTCATTATTGAGTGGCTCGTGGATCTCGGAGGACTCTACACGCCGAGCAAAGTCTCAAATAAAAGTAAATATAACGATGAGAAAGAAAAAGAGTGTCCGAGCCTTTTAAAAATACAAGGGCGGGTGAGACTTAATCCGTAAACACAGGGCGGAATATATGCGGCTAAGCTGTGACCTACCGAAGAAACCGAACCCTTACCCCGTTTGCCTCGCTTAAATCACGTTCTCTATTTTTACTTGGAAATATTGTATGTATATACGTAGCCAAGAATGGTCGCGAACAAATCGTCGCGTTGCGGTCCGTTGCGATCGGTTTGTACTTATGGATCGGCATCGAACTTTCACCTGCGTTAAAAGTTACAAAGAAGGGAGGTGGGGGCAAACGACGACGCGTTCTCCGCCCAACCGAGCCACCGGTATTTAACAGATCATTGTAACTTTTAAACGACCTGCTTTATTTTCCTAAACTGTGGGCGTCGCGTGAATTTTCAACGACTCTGGGGAATATCGAGAAAGATCCCTCCCTTCCCGCTGCTCAGGATATGACGAGCCAAAATTCTCTACCCTTCTCCGCAGTGTTTGCCCATTTTCTAGTGCTCTAATCCCGTAGTAGTCAGGATTATACGAGACAACAATGCCAATGTAATAACGACCTATTCCTGCTGCTGCGACTACTCGCCGGAACACTCCTCCCTTCTCTCTCTCTCTCTCTCTCTCTCTCTCTCTCTATTTGTTAATTTAACGAGGAATAGCAATAATATATAGGCGTCGCTTCGGAGGCTACTCATTCGAAGGGTATTAATGATTGTCCCGAGCGCGTATTACAACATAAGCGTATAAAAAAGAAATTTAGTCACCCATCGTTTAGTTACGCTTTTACGAGGGAGCGAACATTGATTTGGAAGCTGCGGCTTGCGAATCGATGCATCGTGTACGAGAATGGACGCACCGAAATAAGCTCCAGGTGATGTATTAGGATGCATCGGCCAATTCGAGGTTAAATAGACTCTAAATCGCTGTCGGCACATCCATAAACGCGTTTTCATAATCTTCAACACCCGCCACCCCCTCTTTTTCCTTATAGAATCGCCGCCCCGACACACCAGCTAGCCTTTTGACTCTCGAGTTTAAGAGTCATTTAATCCGCGCTCCAAAAGAGCATCGGGATCCCTTAGTCCGCTCAATATACTCCGCCTGAATACATATATAGCTTTTGGCCGGCGCGCGCGCGCGATCCGATTTACAGAGCTAGGGGAGGCAACCGAGCGTGAAACGCCATACTAAACGGCTCCTGCTCTTCTCTCTCAATCGTGCTCCTATAACTCTCAAATAATAATATTAAACGCACTCAAACACACGTTCCCGTTACTACAGCGAGGGTCTTTTTTTTCTTTTTTTTCTTTTTTTTTTCCCCCCGTCAAGAGCAATACGAGCGTAACGCGATACATTTACAAAACAAATCTCGAGTCCCCGAAGCTCCGCGTCGTCGAGAAGCACAATAATCGGTGTGTTGCTGTGTTTACGCGCACACAACTGCCGAGCCGCGGAGTACAACCGAAACTATCGCGGCGATATAGCCGCGGATTATAACGATGAGGAGGAGGAGAAGAAGCCCGCGAAAAGGGCGCACATAATGCCCGTACTCAGATAGGTGTACATAATGAGGTTGAGGATTCAGCAGGGAACGGAGCAGCAGCAGCAGCAGCAGCAAGATGCCATCCCGCCAAACGCATCTGCCCCATTATCCTCTCGCGCTCCGTCCATGTCTATGTATACAAAATACATTTGTGTATAGACGCGCGTATATAGGTATTGGCCGCTGGCGCTCCTTCTCCCTCCCCCCCGAACCATTAATCCTCGCTAAACGACAGCCATTTTGTATCTAAACTGGATTGCCAACTCACTAACTGGTTTTGAGGACGCTTAATAGACTACTCGGAAGCCTATTATGGCCTACCTCACGCTCTCCGTGTCATATTCTACAACCCCCTCCACGCCATCAACCCTCCCTGCCTTTTTGCCTCCTTTCCTTCGATCCCCTTCTCATATTCCGCACTCTCGACTCGCGCGAGTATAATAATACCCCCGAGTCGCATTCCCGAGCATTCCCGGACCGCCGCGCGCGCTCTTCCAACTCCAACCAGACTCGCCATTGTTCCTCCACATTATATTACATTCGCTGCACCATACGAGTTTTCCAATTACCATCTTTGCACTACCTTGCGATAGTGACTTTTTTTTATAGAGGTACATCATCGAGCGTCATCCACGTTTTTTCTCCCTGCTGTTGCGGGATCGAAAAACAGCCGCGTCCGGGCGTCTAAAATAAGAGAGAGAGAGAGAGATTTATTCAAGGTTCGGAGAATGGTGGTAGAAAGTGCGGCTTTACCAGTTGTACATGACACTCGTACACGGCATGTCTTATTTCTTTCGTACAATTCTCTAACGAGATTTGGATAAGCGGCTTGACTCGATCCTCAAGCTGACAATCCTCCGTCTCTCTTAAAAATTCTTCCGCCTTCGCTGCTCCTCGTCGACATTCCGCTCCCAAGGGAGTCGCTGTCGCATTTTCATCGCGTCGCTACGTAGGTCCCACCCTTCGGATTAGTTTAATCCTTAAATATTATAACCGCACCCGCTGTATACGCGGAGGAGAGAAAGATTCTTGCTCCGCGGTAATATAGCGCGGCGCGGTGAAATGCTGGCCTCGTCGCCCCTAATTATCTCGTTTCGTGGCCAATTTCCTCCTCCCTGCGCTCTCTCCCTCTACCGCTATCTCATATATTGTGTATTGAATTTATATAAAAGGACATTAGGACGAAAATGTGGCGAAAATGTGGAACGAAAAATTTTGATGGCAACACGGTATATGCGAATACATCCTCTTTTGGCAAAAGGCAAGTTATCAGATGCATATGATTGCCTTATGAAACGCTCCGTGATTGATGATAGCCTTGATGAGAATTCCTATAACATACGTCCAGCGAACGTTTCATCTATCCCTCTATAGGCTACCTCCTGTCATCTACATAAATTAGCAATTTCCTCTTTGTGCGAACGTCGCTTCCATACCATCCTATATAGGTATGTAGACACGGCGGGCACCGTTTCTCATTTGCAAGTACTACGCGGCGGCGGCGGCGGCATCATCATCATCGCCGACACGGTATAATTACCGTGTGCCGCGATATGGGGAAAAAAATATTTGTCCAACGTTACGTTAACGAGCCACGCGCTATCGAGTATAAATAATCTGGAGAATTGATAATAAATGGGGAAAAATAAATATATAGTAATCGCGGGTGAATATCTGCCGTTATGACGCCCAATTGATTATGAAATGAAGCGCGAGGAGAGCATCCATCTTGGATTATTTGCTAGTGCGGTACACGGGAGGCATTATATTCCCGGGAATTAGACAATTAGGAGTCGTCACGTTCGGGGTGCAGAGAGGAGGAAACGAAGAGGGCTAACGCGAAGCGTGGATGACGATCCGGCGGTGGCGCGGCGACGGCGGTGGATGCTGGATGGAGCGGGAGCGCGCGCGCATCAACCCCCGGACGATAATAACCGCGCTCCGCTCCAGCTCTCGGCGTGTGCTTCTCGGACGTTGCCGGCATCATCCGATCCCCACCCCGTCCTACTCGCCGAAGCGCCATACCGTCTCGCCCTAAGAGGACAATATTACCACCACCCTCTCTCTCCGTCCGAGTTAAATCGCGACGAGTGTTTCATGACGCGCGCACAACACCGCGAAAACGTTGTACGAGAACATCCGTCGCGGTCGTACGGCCGAGCATCAGGCAGCATCGCGAAAGAGCGGCGGGGTGGGGATGCCATAGGTGGGGAGCATTGGAAACGCTCGCGGCTCGATCGGGAAACACATCCTCGATTGGTCGGCACACATTTACCGACACGCCCAGGAGCGCACGCCCGTTCAACGCCGCTAGGAGCTCGCATTGGACGAGGCGAATCCCCGATTTCGTCTCTCCAACAACTTACCCGTTCCTCGACTTGACGCGGGGGCGGCGCGCCAACGGGCGAGAGGGTCCGGCTTTCCGCTCTCGGCGGCGGCGGCGGCGGCGGCGGCGGCAGCGGCGGCAGCGGCGGCGGCAGCGGCGGCGGCAGCGGCGGCGGCGGCAACCAACTGGTAATCAGTCCCGTTTCCGCGCCAGCAGCGGCCACCACGCGATCCCAACTCTTTTTAAAACCGCCACGCGTTATAACAAATGTCTCTTCTTTCACGCGTTTTTTTCCATCTTTCGGTCTTTCCGAGATCTTCCACCCTATCTCGCCACATTATTTATCATTTATTTTAACGTCAACTATTAATCTGATGAGGTGGTCGCGAGAATCTGTCGTTATCGCGGGTGAC
The DNA here is from genome assembly GCA_030522525.1 of Campopleginae sp. 14b. Lineage (NCBI taxonomy): Eukaryota > Metazoa > Arthropoda > Insecta > Hymenoptera > Ichneumonidae > Campopleginae sp. 14b. The sequence goes on from JAPYYS010001129.1 coordinate 138,014, forward strand.
CGTCAACGAATAGTGCAACGAGAGTGTTATTTACGAGTACAATTATATCGCGATAAAATTTATCGTTGTTGGATGGACCGAGACGAGGCGCGGCATCGAGTAATCGCGTCGTCAATTTGGAACGACGAGTTGTGCGATAACAGTGATTACGGTGAAATCGCGTTATCCGGTGGAGGCATCATAGGATTCTTCGCTCATCATGAAAACAAGAAAAAGGATTGAATCTGCCGAGTTTCGAGTGTTGATGTGATAGAAGCGAAGCTTGCGAGTCAAAAAAATAGGAAATATTGTATGAAAGTAATTTGAAGGAATTTTGGCGGTAAGAGGAAGTAGAGGGGCCGAGTGAGGAGGGCTTGATCCTCTGATCGAAGAAGCTCGATGAGCAACGCTGTCGCCGACGAAGCGAGACTCCTTCGGCAAAGGATGCATCAAGCGGGCACGGAAAGTGGTAGCGGTAGCGCAAGTTTGTCCGAGGACGTAGACATGGCGAGCCCGACTCCAGCCTCCTCCGGTCTAAAACCCCGTAGCGGAAAAATAAGTTTCAGCGTCGATTCGTTGCTCAGCGGTACAAAAAAATCACCGATGAGCTTCGCCCGAAGAGCCGCCGCAGCCGCGGCCGCCGATAACGAATGCACTACCAATAATTTCGTCACCGGTACCGAGAGAACGATCCTCGACGGGTCCGACAAAAATTGCGCAAGTCTCGAGACGGAAATGAAATATCGCGAATTCATAATGGAGCAACAGAGATTGCAGAGTAGAGAACTATTGGCGAGGCTGAGTCCTCACGGTCTCGGTGTATTTGCCGCTAGTCATATCCAGCAGCAGCAAACGGCGACGAACGAGCGAGCGAACCAAAACTGCAACGATAAAAACAATCATTATCATCAGCATCAAGAGCTGATAACGGTTAAGGATTTTTCGAGATCAACGGGCAACAACGGCAAGTCCTCACCGCCCATGAAAATTGATATGGAGAGAGACCGAGACGAGGAGCAACAACGAAAGGAGGAGCGAATTACGGCCGACAACTCACCCAAGATCGTTATACTGAACGAGCTCCGTTTGAAGGAGCGTCAGCACCACCATCATCATCATCATCATCATCACCATCAGCAGCAGCAGCAGCAGCAGCAGCAGCAGCAGCAGCAGCAGCAGCAGCAGCAGCAGCGGCAGCGGCAGCAGCGACAGGAGGAGGATAGAATGGGGCAGAACCGCTCGGTATCGCCGATCCGTCGGGAATTCGACGACAGAAGCGATTCCGAGGCAAACAGATCCCTCGAGGGCGATGTTTGCACGTCAAACGATCATCTTGACGACGATCAGGACGTGAGAAGCATCAGCCAATCGGAAGATCTCAACGTAATGGACTCTGATTGCGAGCTCGAGAGGGAACACGATTCGTCGTCGCAAGAGAAGGAAAAATCAAGTCCGGTAGTGCCTCAGCCGATTCATCCGGGGGTTCAAAGGCCCACCGGGCCGTATCTCGGTGCTCCCGGTAGTACGGGCTGGAATCCTACCGGATTTCCGCATTCTCTCGCGGGTTTCGCGTGGTTACCGCCGCCTCCTCATCCGCACAACCCGCACGGACATCTTTACACGCCGCACAGCGGCCCGACTAGTCCCAACGGTGCGTCTTATTTTATCATATATATTTCAATCCGATATAATCGTCACTATATATATATATATATTCTAGTGCAAAGTCCGAGGCTCCGCGCTCAATTGCCACGAGATCGAACTCGTCGAAGCTCGTGTATATATGCCCGACGAGTCGGACGACTCGTCCGACGCCCACGAACGACACACTAATGCGTATACGCTCGAGCTTCGCTCATTACTATATCCGCGTAGCACACGGCGAAGCAAAACGCCGCGGAATCATAATATTATTCAGGTTCATAATTTAAATGACAAACACCCTCGGGCGCTTACAAACGGCTAAATTAATATTGTTATGACCGCGCGCTGGAGACGCTTCGCATCCGCGCTCATCCTCCGAGTGAGATATCTCGAGATTTTCTCTTATCGATGACCGTAATTTCCCATATAATTATCGGTGAGCCTCAGACAACGGTTATTAATATTGGACTCGGCATTTTATTGAGCAATCTCGGGCATATGCCGGCAAGCCTAATTGATCCGAGCCATTTTCGCGAGCGGTCAGGCCTTTCTACAGCTCGAGCATAAGTTATTATGTCAGCCGCGCGATCAAACGTATGTCTGCGCCGCATCAACGCATCCCCCATCCAATTATATAAGCTCGCATCGATAAACACTCGCGGCACTCTCGCTTATAATCCTCCAGCTGGACCGAGTCCTACCGAATCGAGTTATATATTTCGTCCTGACTCTCCACTAAATAATTATACGCTCTCGCACCAGATTGACCATCTCGTTTTTTAATTATTCTCATAATCGGCAACCTTTGCCTCCGTTACGCGATAATACCCTCGCTCATTATCTTATTATTTATTACGAACCACTCGCCACCGAGTACTCGCCCAATAATTAAACACTTTTATCACATTTCCTTTGATAATTCTCCAGTCATTAATATTAGTCATGTTAATTATACGATCGAGGCCTTAATAGCATTCTCCCGGCCGAGGCACTCATCCGATCGTCGCGCCAGCTCTGCGAAAATATTTAGGTACCAATTATCGGACAATGTAAATAACTTGGGACATTTTCTACCTCCACTCGATTTTAATTTGGCCAAAGACGGAGAGAGAGAGAGAGAGCAGGTATTTGCTGACGAAAGACGTCAGCGAGTTTCAATAGCTTATCGCGGCGATCCGTCCGCAGCGGTTGAATCTGACAAACGGTAGTAGAGCCGTCGGACTTTAACAAAAAGATGGCAAATAAGTGGACAAAAAAGGAAAGGGGGAAAAAAAACAAAAGGAGAAGAGCGAGAAACGAGAAATTCGCGCCATTTCCGAGAAAGAAATCTGTGCGGCCATTGCGGGACTGGCGCGGCGGTCAGAAGGTACGCTTCGGTGCTGCTGCTCTCAGGTCGAGACATAAAAGCATACGCGTTTACGATTGTAGGCAATCGCGAGCATGCGCGCGATTGGCCTCACGTACGACCAGATGAGCTTGACTCGGTCAGTGTCCGCGCGCATCTACGGTTATACGCTCCCCCCAAACAATATCGCAATTACGCGCCAAATGACCGAAACTTTTTTAGCCCAAAATAAGTATTTGGTTATAGTGACCGGCTTGCGGGGAGAGAGCTTGCGGGTCTCAGAGTTTTGTCAGACGTTTCGCTGCTGCTGTTTATGCCCGTCGTCGAGTCCGTCGAGTGCTTCGCTCGATATATATATATATATATCGCCAAGAGAGAGGCGATCTCTCCTGATGTACGGCTAAGCCACGCAGCCTCGTTGATTCCTCAACGTTTCTCGTGATTCTTCCCGGCAGCTCGAACTTCTATATACCGAATATATAGATATACATATGAATCGCGGGCTCACGATAGAGTCATACATAACTCTGCTAGCATCAATAATGCATTCACGATTCACGCAAAAACTGCTGTAACCTAACCCCCCCTTGCCCCCCATGTTTAGTTTCGTCGGGCACATGCACCGGCATCGCTCACCGGCGGGACTTTCTCCATCTTTCTCCCTCGCCCCCTGCCATGCTTCGCCCGCGCCGCCTCTTCGCATTTTGATTTATACGCTTGTCTCGTTATTTGACTTTGTAAACCGAGAAATGGTGAAAAAAAAAAAACGGCGTATAGCAGTTACATCGCACAGTTGTAATTGATCATGCCATCCAATTAGACGTTCCAAATTCCACTAAATTCGAGATATCGAGCGACGAAGCCACTATTTTTCCTACTTTTTTCAAGCGACGTCAAGTTTTTACATCATCCTCGGGGAAATTTTCGCAACCCATCGAGAAGAAATTTTGCTCTCACGAATCCATAGAGGTTGAGCCAAAGCAGGCTTTATTTTTTTGGCGTAAAGACAATTGAAACAGATAGCTCGTGTCATCGTAGATGCGAGTTGTAGATTACTCGTCAAAGGTTCATGCATTCATCCCACGATATCGTTGCTATCGCGTCTAAGCAAAAAACAACAAATATGCAGGAGAAAATGCAGAAAATGTAACTTTCCATTGCATTTCGAGTGTGAGCGAGTGAAAACGAATGTGCGAAGCGGAGACGGAGAGAGATGCTAAAAATTAGCATACAACGAGCCCTAACGAACCGGAAGCGAGCAGGCTGAATCCTATAAATGGCGGAATCACGAAACCGGTAAAAGGTCTGTCGACGCGTGTATTGAAATTGTTCACGGACTATTAACACGGCGTTTACCGACGCGAGAACGTGTGTGTGTGTGTGTGTGTGTGTGTGTGCGCGCGCGCGCGCGACAAAATAGACTGGCCTCGTACGAGAGTGTCAACGTTTGACGAAAATTACGAGGCCTAACGTCATTTATAACGAGGAATGGTCCGGCACGCGGTGAGAAAGAGAGACCAAGAGAAAACGACGCGCGGCTCGTTCCTTCCCATATAGAGGATCATCTCGCCCCACACGCGGCCAACTTCCTTCGCAAATCTTTGAAAACGATTCATCATTCCTGCTAGTGATAATTAGCCGGATCCGAGGAGATAGGCGCGACGGAGTACAATATCCAATAAATACTAAATCCGGTAGCATTTATATTTTCAATTGTTCAGCTACAGAGCGTGTAGACGATATTTGTAATTCGAATCGCGGATGAGCTAGAATTTCAATAATGGCTAATAATAAATTGCATAGCAAATATTCAAGCAGCTGTCGGATGGAACAAAGTAGCAGAGGCCAAAATGAGGCGGGAATATCAGAGTTTCATTGACAAATGATTTATCAGCGCTTAACCAAAATGTCCGTTCGAACTTGTGTCCTGCTTCATATAAATCCAATTAACGAAGAAGAAATAAAAAAGGAGCAGCAGAGCTCTCGAGAGAACAAACGAAGAATAAAAGAAATATCTTTTCGGCGGGGCATAAATACTTTTTCCGCGATCCGCCATGTCAATTACCGGGGACGTCCGCGCTTTAATTTATATTCGATCAAAGTGAAAGCGCTGCACCGTGTACATCCCACAAACGGAAGCGAACCAGCGGTAACTTGACGTGTACGCCGTACCTACACACGCGCGGACACAACGGATAATGCGGATAAAGAAAGAAATAGCGGAGGTACGTGCGTTCTACCGGGCGGCCATATACAGCCGATCGCCTCTCGTTTCTCACCGATTTAGAAAATTTTCAATCTGCTTCCTCCATCCGCGTTACACATTACCGTGCATCGGAAAATATCCCGCCCCGAGTTCATATTATATACAGCTAATGCGACGACGGCCAGCTTGTTCCAAGACAAACACGTCAAGGCGAGAGATTGACTTTTGGCGCGTGTGAAAATACAATTTGTCTACTGGTCGCGCGGTGTGCGGCTAGATTCTCTTTCGGAGAAAGCCGCGAACTAAATTACATTGAAAATTCAGAGTGCGGCAAAAGCAGCGGCCGGCGCGGGAGGACGCGGCGTTCCAAAGCACCGCGGCAATCGACGATCCAAACGCTCCGACAGTTATACAAAACATATATTATAGTAAATACCGTACATAATACTAAACATTATATGCTCCGCGTGAGATAGGATAAGAGGGAGATTGAAATCGTTTATGGAAGACGCAACTCCGTGTAATTTGTATCCCAGATTAATCTCGGCGAAACTCGATCGACTTGCTGCACACCAGTCGTGTCTCTCGTTCGTAATAAGTGCATGATTCAACAAGAGGATATCATTATCATCCTTGAACGCGTTAAATCCCTTCATTTACGCCCGTCCGTTTGCAACTTGCTGCCGAAGCACTATACAATATTTGCCGGGCGCACAAACCTCGTACACGCTACGTACGAGCTGCCATCTCGCATTGCGAAAAGAGAGAGGGAGAGGAGAAAAAGAGACGAACAGAGCTAGCTGGGTAATTAACGGGAATTAATTAGCGTCCGATAAAAGAAAAACAACGTAACGACGAGATTCCAGATAGCCAATTGAACATCGCGGTAGCGATGCAATGCCGCGCGTTACTTCCAGAAGGCAAAGAAGATATTCCTTTTTTTCTGCTACTCCGTCTCTCGTCCCCTTTTCTTTTCAATCGTCGTCCCGATGAATCGCATACGGAGAAACACACCATTTTTTTGGGAAAATATTTTACAATCGCTTTCGATATATAATTAATATTGGATTATTTTGCCGAGCGAGAAAATAATGTCTCGTCTGGTATTGGCAAAAATTACAGGTGATCTTCGACTACCCGGGCCTGGTCCTGGACCGGTGAGATGCACCCTGAGAAAACACAAACCGAATCGGAAACCCCGAACGCCTTTCACCACCCAACAGCTGCTGTCGCTCGAGAAAAAATTTCGGGAAAAGCAGTACCTGACGATAGCCGAGAGAGCAGAATTCTCGTCGTCGCTTCATCTGACCGAAACTCAGGTACGTCTCGAAAAATTTAAAAAAAAAACACATTTTTGGCTTCGTTAGTGAGCCGCGCGTGAGCCTGAGACACATTGTTTTTTCGAGCCCCCAAAAAGGCTCCTGATGGTGCCTCGCGGTACTAAATAATCCGTCGTATACAACCGCCTCGCTATTATTTTTGTATTAAGGGGCCGAGCGACGGCGCCTTATCGTTCAGCAAGGGCGTACGCCTTGTTCTGGAGGAAGAGGCCGCGACACCGACGCGCGACGATGTAGCGTGTCGTTGCACACTTTGCAGTTTCGTAACGCGATGCATCAGTCCCGGCAAATGAAGCTTCGCCTACATAACATTCATTTGCCTATAGATAAGCTCGGCCCGCGGCATCTCCGCGCGAGTCTCGCTCCCGATATAGTACCTACATTCGACGACGACGACGACTCAAACCGCGAATGGCTTTGCGTGTTAAATCCTCCGAATTACTTCCTCGTGCCTTTTTCAAACGCTAAACAAGCAGTCTGTATATATTCTTTCACTCTCGCCGCGAACGTTATTTACGAACAAAGAGCGAGACACGTTCGCGCACTTTGAATCTCTCGCGGAGCGTTTTTTCCCATCTCGAAATGAAAGAAATTCATGAATTGCGAGCAAGAGTTATTTATTTTTTCAAGCGTTTCATTGGTCGCGAGTTTAAGTTTTCTGGTTTAGAATATATGATATTGGTGGTAGGCGCGACGTTGGTCCGTCGGCCGCATTCTCGCGGTGGTGCTGGATCTCCTCTTCCGCCCGCCTCACGATGAGCACCGTATTGATTTCGACGCGGGGTCGCCCTCGCCTCTTTTCCTACACACACACACATATATATATATATATATATATAGTACGCGTATACATTTTCACGACGCCGGGGCAAACAATCAGATCCTTTTGACCCTCCGTTACGTGGGCATCTCCGCGCGTTATAGCGGTCGCATAATTTTTTATAGCGAGATTGATTTGGATTTCAGGTGAAAATATGGTTCCAAAATCGTCGTGCAAAGGCGAAAAGACTTCAAGAAGCGGAGATTGAAAAGCTGCGACTATCGGCAAGGCCGTTATTGCATCCGAGCTTTGGTACGGGTTTGATGTTTTCGGGAGTTGGACCACCGGGTACACCAGGAGTTCCTCCTTTCATAGCGGCAGCGATGGCGAGGCACACCCACGCGGCTGCAACAGCGGCCATGTTTATGGGACCACCGGGACATCGGCCTTAGAATCGGAATCCTCGTGGTAACTTGGTCTTGGCAAAAAAGAAACATGAAAAAGGGCGAAAAGCTCGGAAAGGTTCGCGAGAAAAGCTCTTGGGCGAACTTGATCTCAAATTAAAGACGTATTTTCCATGTAAATAATGTAAATATATAACAATTTAAATGATTATTGACAAAAGATAAACGGTCAAGTTATCGAAATAATCGCACAAATATCGTACAATTTTTAATTACCTTTGGATAATTATTTTGAAATCCGTTCGAGAGCCACCGATGACTTGTCCGCGAGAGCCGAAAATTCCGAAAATATAAAACTTGAGCGTCTGATGGCGAGAAGAGCGATTAAATACGTTGTACCTTCGACGCTACCGCTGTAACATCATTTGTCAAAAAATGAGAGAGGAAAAGAAATCAGTATCCGCGGATGAGATGAAACGATGTAAATAATTAGACGTTCGAAAAATGTCAGATAAATAAAAATAAAGGAGAATAAATTATTTGCTCCGTATATATCTTAATATAGTTTTGAAGCTGCCTGCGTATAAGCAGGCGCGATGCGTTATATCCTGTACGCAGGCAGCTATAATAGGGTGGACCTGTGCGGGACAAGCCCCTTGCTCGCGAGTCCGCACGACGCACGCGCAAATTAATTACGTCCAATATCTTATCACGCGGATTAATCGGCTCGCAAATGCGTGTACGATATGTTGCCACCTTAAGGGCAAGCGTATAAAGTCAACTGCGGCCAAAGCCCGCTCGCTCCCGCGCCTGCATCATCTCCTTTCATTTTTATCGAGTCCCGCGCACCAGGACCGAGAAAAACAACAACCAACGCCAAATAATTAAGCAAAGAGGGCGCGCACAGATAAATAAATCACGCGCGCTCCAACTTTTCGGAGCAGGATAAAAAACACACACACACACACACAATGGACGCGATCCTCGTTGCAACGGCGGTGCGCAACGTGTCAGAAAAATGAATAATTTCTCGCGTTAATTGATTGGGATATATGGCGCGTCATTTATTTCATGCGAATATTTTTTTCATGACGCGAGCAGGCGTTCTCTTTGGCTCATATTCCCATTTCATCATCGTTTAAATAATTTGCCACTATTTTACAACTCCGTATACACGTGTGACCTTTCGATAATGGTAAGTATCCGTCGACAGCATCTGCGGCGCGCACAATCCACACACCGTTATTTAACCTGGAACTTTGCCGCGAGCAGCAGCAGCAGCAGCACAATTGCCTCATAGGCCGCGCATCGTTATGCGCGTGTGCATACATATAAATATATATATAGGTAATTATAATCCATAAAAAGAAAGTACTCTCGTAACGATCGATCGATCGATCAGCGCGCATGAGCCGCTATATTATATCGTCGATCTCTCGTATCATATGAATGCCCGAAAACATTTCGCCCATACTATAGACTTGGCGAATATGCCATTCGCCATTAATTGCTCGGATTATTGATCGTAATTAGTGATTTAATTTCGAGCGTTGGCGTATGAAAGAGAACGAGAGTCTTTGCTATGTCGATGATGGGCTTATTTATCGCGCGAGCAGAGAAAAATATTACAGACAAACGGATTATACGCGGATGCGGCCGCGGCCCAATGATGAATGCGATGTAATTAAAAATATGTTAATTCTTCCTCGCCAGCCGCTAATTCGTTTTCAAACTTTTTTCATGTCTTTTCGTGTGTGTGTGTGTTTTTTTTTTCTTCTTTTTCTCATTTCTCGGATCAAAGAGACGCACGCGACGAGACGCACGATGAGTGCTGTGAGAATAAGAGGAGCTCGTTTCAACCTTCTGATTTATCGACGAATCGTCAAACCCGGGACGACGCATCCTTCGACTAATTATAAAATATCTATATGAGATTCGTGGCTTCTACCATCAGCGCACCAGCATGCAGCACCGTTTCATCGAATTGTCAAACATTTGCTGCTCTCTTGGATAATTCGCTTCTCGCATCGGTCAAACGCGCGGTTCTGGTGGCAAAAGCTCTTGGCCCGTTTTCTCCCTTCGGAGAAAAGTGTATTGGTAAAGTCTCCCTTATACGATATTTATGCAGGTACGCGTATCGAGCAGTAAAAAAGGGAAAAAAAAGTTTGAATGGAGGAACAACCGCGCGGCCGATAGAGCGCGCACCCTCACTCACAATTAATTAAAGAATAATTTCTTGTCTTTGCGATATACAAACACAGAGAGACACATTATTCGCGTATAGATATAGAGGCGCGTATATTAAAATATATATGTATAGGAAGGAGCGCGAGGAGAGTGGATGCAGTTGGCGGCGAATTATATGCCAGGAGACGAGAACGGAATACCAAGCAGGAGCGCGAAGGAGCCACCGAGACCGGGGCGTCCAGGCTCCGGATGCGAAGCAGCGGAGAAACGCGACGCGAGAAAAGGAAGAGCAGCAGAGGAAGAAAATAATAGGGACGGAGGTATAACGTGTGGCGCCATAAAATATATACTTGGTAAACGCATAAAAATCTCTTTTTATCCTACATTATAATAATCCCCGGACGCTTATAATGTTATAGTAAGCTTTTGCCTCAAAAGCTCCAAATTTGGCTCTTTTATTTGGCCTGATGGTCGAATTTCGTCCTCGAGAAATATTTAAAAAAATGAAGGAACGATTGGCGGGAGGGAGGTGCTGCGGGCCGGTATATAGCGACGAAAAATTCTCCGAACGAGACGAGATTCATCACGGGGCGACGTAAGCGCGTTCTTCGCCGATAAGTACACCCGAGCCGCACGTATACGGGCGACACGTATGTGTCCGTTTTGTGGATATGTGGGCTGAGGTGGAACACGTGCCCGATGGAAAATGAAGTAGACAAAAAAAAGAAAAAGAGGAGGCGTCGAAGAATAAAAGCAGGGGGGGTGATGAGAGCGGCGCGCGGTCGTTTAGGATCGCGTATATATAATACCATTTACGGTTGACGTCGGACGAGAAAACACGTGGACCGATCGAGAATTCACAGACTCGCCGTTCTTATTACTCTGCTGCTCGCCCCGCGAGTTATTTTATAGCGCCGGCCAGACAACCGAGCAGCACGGAAATTGATCGAAATTGTCGCTGAATTATCGAAATACATGTACGACGTGACTTGTTAGCGAATCCAAAATAACTGTAGAATAAAATGAAAAAAAAAAAAAAAAAAAAAAAAAAAAAAAAAAACCCCGTACCCGCCAGCAAGCATCAGTTTCTCTCGTTGCGGCAATGTTTTTACGATCGGTCGTTAAACAAATCGCCTTCAAATTCAAATATCTCTAAAGACTCGGGCAATTAACATAATACTACAAAGTTTGCCGCGCGTATGGAAAAATTCTCGGCATAAGACGTACGATTTCATCGATTATTTTTCGAAAATGAAGCCACCCCCCCCCCCCGGATGCCGATTCGAAATAATATATACAAATTAAATGGATTTTGTGCTCGATATTTTTCGCTCGTTGCTAAAATATTATGAGAAATGAGGAATCCCATGGGAATATAGCGGGTGAATAAAATTCACGTTTAACGCGCAACATAGCGCTCCCTGTCTCTCGCCTCGTATATAGGCGCGCGCTCCTCGCATTTGGTTTTATCCAAATTAATTGGTCGTAAATTAAAGTTGCCGTGTGGCTTTCTCTCTCAGGTGCTTCGAGCTGCTGGAACCGGCGTTGCCGCGCGGACCGAATGCAAAAGTGAATATACATATCGATCAACGCGAGCAAGCGAAAAAAAGGGCGTAACTCGGGCGGAATTGCACGAGGTATTGGAAATAATGAAATGGCAGCAGGGCGGGGTCGGATATTAAAAGGGACGCATCGTCAAAGAGCTGTATAGCGAAAGCGTGCGGCGAGAACGGATGAGCAAGCAGGTACCAAATAAGCAGCAGCAGCAGCAGCAGCAGCAGCGCGGGTAAGGGGAGGATACCGCGGTAGCGCATCGACACGCCATTATGTGGCCGCTGGGACTAATTTATACAAGGGAGGAAGGCGAGGCGGCGACGACGAGTAGTGCAAACGCGAGGGAGAGAGAAGATCGGAATGATGTACATATATTAAGTTGAGTGAACGCGGGAGGGAAGGAAATAAAGGAATATAAGGCAAAGAAGCGCAGCGGTGGGGAATGAGTGCGAGAGGAAAAGAGAGACGGATCCCTAATTGGAAGCCAGCCACTGTTTCGCGGTGTGTAACGATGCTCGCGAATTCATGTCGTCGTCGCACGGACTTGAGCCGACCAAGGTGCTCGCACCACTTTCTCTCTCCGTCTCCGCCGTCTCCGTCCTTGCTCCTTCTCTTCTCCGGCATGTCCGCCGGGCGGGTGTGCATACACGCGCGTTTACGCGATACTCCGTGTGCGCCAAGAAAAATTAAACATAATAACGCGATATCATATTTGCGACTGCGGCGCAGGCAAAATTTTGATCATTTAAAAGTATAGGCGCGTATATAGAGGATAGCTTGCGGAATAAAGTGTGAGGTGCGAGATTTTCCCTCGTTAAAATCCAAGACTGGCGTACGCAGCAGCAGCAGCCGGTACTCGATTCTCGAGAGTGGTGGTGCGCGTCTTTCCTGCTCAATCGGTCATGTACTTTATTAAGAGGATAGAGGAGAGTCGAGATCAGGAGAAGCAGGATAGCACACGTGCCCGCGTTGCCAGCGTTTACGGCGAGAAAGTTTTTTACCTGGTCAACGATCGCCATGCCTGCTCCCAAAGCATGGTAAGCGGTACACCGCTTCTCGTCTCCGTCCTCGGTAGCAGCAGGATACATAGCCAGGCAGTAATGCGTTTCCGCGGAAGGTCGGATCGCTCTTTCTAAATGACACACGCGAGAGAGAAGAAGCCTAATTGGCTACCGGTCTTGATGGCCGATCGCTTACTAACGCTCCGCGCTACACTACTCTCGCGGCATCTCCGCGAACCGCCGCGCCGCGCCGCGCCACGAAACGAGGCCACACCGCCGCAGCGTATTAATTTATGCCTGCGATTAATGATCCCTCCATGCGTCCTTTCGTCATGCGTCATTTCGATTAGATTTTTTCAGCGCGACGCCTGCTTTTTTATTTTTCCAAGAGATAAAATTTCTGTAATGCTAGTTTAAATCTGGCAAGTGTATTATACAATGTTGTGGCGAAAGATTTCTCGAAAGATTGTCGCGAATCAGGCGCGCACGGTGCGAGTGAAGAATATCGAACGGGATTTCGGAAATCTCGTCGGCCGATCACGTTCGCTCGGATGTGCCGTTTCTCGGGAGCGGGCGGGTTTTCATGGTCAGGCGAGATGCTGCCAGCAGGGCGTTGGGCAAAAAATCCCAAGAGAATCGTGGGGCAATTAGTCGATATTTTAATGCGCAAAAAATGTGGCGCTCGTTATGTATACCGGTCCTCGCTCGGTAAGAGCGGACGAAAGGACGGCCGGAGAGGGACGGAGCAGGGACGAAGCAGGGGAGCAGAAAAACATTGAATTCGGCCACTCGCACGGGGACTCGCGGCACACCTTGTTAGCGCAACGATTCTTCGCTCGGCGCAGCCTCACCGAAAAATAATACGGACGTTAACCCTCCTCCGGCCCTGCTTATTTTATGCCCACACAAGCGAGCATACTCTGGGCATGCGTCTACGGGCGATTCCTCATCAAATAACAAAAGCATCGATGACCGCGCGCGCGCGCGCAAGGTACACTCGTCATCTCGCTATTACTACCGCGACAATTAAGTAGAATGCAACAAACTGCTACGCGCATCGCTTCGTCCATGCGAGATCGCGTCGAGCGAATTAAAAAATGAGAAACGTGGTAAAAAGCTATTGCTCTCTCGTTCGCGAGATATAAGCCTCAAAGACCCGATGAAAAAGTAAATGAAAAAAATAAGAATCTCTTAATTTGAGCTCTCTGCTCGAGTATCGGGCCAATTATGCCTAATAAACCCGAATTATGGCTATAAAACAGGCATCTTTATGAGAGAGTTTTACTACAGTTTTGATGATTGAAATAAGGGGGGAGCGTCGGAGCCAAAGTTAAAATTCAACTATTGTGACATTCCAATAATTAACATTTTATATTTTATTTTGATAAAAGAGGTAATTGTTTTTCATTAACTTTCGTTTGCAACCACTCGAAACGACTGGATTGAAATTGTCCTCTGACGATAATGTGACAAAGTTGGTTTCGATGAAAATTGTTGAAAAAGCCCAGAGAAAGAAAACAAAATTGGAGGCGTTTATGGAGGCTGCGTGGATCGTGGATTATGCATATATCGAATAAAGAAGGTAGTCGCGAAGCGATGACAATCTTATTTGTGGGACACGCTGCGCGGTGGCCGCGCGGTGCGGCTCTCGTGAACGAAAAGAGAAGGATCCCCGGAGCAACAGTAAAAGTGGCAACGGAAGAAGAAGAAGAAGAAGAGAAAGGAGAGAAACGATGAGCAGCAAGAGGACAGGGATAGGTGTGGTCCGAACGGTCAACACCGCGAGTTTCCAGGAACGCGAACCGCATTAAACCTTTCGCGGCTGGTGTTATAAATTGTACATCGTTTAATTAGGCTCTTTTCCATCTCTCTCCGTGTTGCCGCAGCTGAAACCTCTTCTCCGCAAATTTTTATCATTTACTCGCTTTATCGCTCTCCCAACTATTTACAATAATAAGCTTTATACTTTTTACTTTTCTATCGCTTCATGCACGTCGCAAATATCAAGAGTTAAACATCATGAATGACAAGAAGACGAAGCGTAAAATATTATCCGATCTATTTCGAATGAATATTTAAATTCGTATAATAAATTAGCCAATACCCTTATAAGTGGAAGAAGCAGAGCGCACCAGGTTCGTATAATTTCAATCGAATTGATGCATAATTTTTAATTGATGCGCCTGTGCGGCTTGTCGCGCGCATTAAATCATTCGGAGAATAAGGCATGCGAGAAAATGTCTTTTCGGAGCGATTAGCCGGATAAATTATCGCCCGCCATAACCCGCGATAAGAAGGATTTAAAAGGCTGCAATTGGCTAATTGACCAAATTAAGTCGTACCGGACTGCATGCGCAGTATCTCGCATGTACATATTATATTAGTATCGATCGACTTTTCCATTTAAATCCGATAATAATCGACGCGAGTTAGTCTCTAATGAACGCAGAGATCGCACGCGAACGCCTATACCAACACAATATTCATCTCGATTTATATACATGAATACATTTGGCATAATTTTCGAAGGAAAATTGACAACTCGAGGTCGCGAACCATCTCTCTCGCTCCGCGTCTTGCCCGGCCAGCAGAGACTATAAACTCAAAGAGGTAGCAGTATAAAACGTTAAACGATCCGAACGTTCGCTCGCTCGCTCGCGGTTCATCCTTATGGCGCGAAGCGGTGACAAAAATTCCAGCCTTATCTCGACTGATGAAGTAGAAATTAGTAGTCGCTACCGTACACAAGCCGCTACCGCGATACACACATGCACGCATGCAAGATTTTAAACGTGTACGGCGAGGATCGCCTGTAGCATAACGAAAAACGGAGACCAAAACTCGAGGAGAACCTGATTCCGTCGCACCTTCAAAGAAAAAATCATTCGGAATAATTTTGAAAAAAATCGCGAGCATTTTATCCTCGCTAATTGAGCGGGCGAATAATATTGCCAACTTTTTCAACCTCATAATAAAATTGATTTAAACGTTCGCCAAGGTTCTTTTATCGTTGGAAAAAGATGAAATCAATAACGCGCCGGTTGGTTGTTTTTAGGGCATCTCGCTCGTAATATGTGGTAAAAAGCAAGTGTTTTTCTTTTATTGTGGCGCGCGGGCTGGCACGTCGTAGGGACGGAACGTCCCGAGGCATTCGCGAACAACCGTAAGTGTTGGATTCTCGGTCGTTGTTAAGTAAATTGGGTCCCAACCGGTTTCTTATTTCGTGGCCACTGTCTTACTCCCGGTCGTGTTCGACGACGACGAGGCTTCTTCGCTATGGTTGTTCGCTCTCTCACCTCGATCGTGCCCCGCCGCGTTCGCCAGCAGCTCAACATCCCGCTCTTCCATTCCAACTCGCTCTTCTCCTTCGCCGCAACAATTTCTTATTCTCGTTTTCGCTCGATATCACGTACCGCGATGTGCAGCACACATATAACGAGTCTATATTCGTGGAAAAGCGGAGGCGCAAGGGCCCTTGCGAATCGCCGCAGCACACGAGAAAAATGCCGCGAATTTTTCGTAAGAAATAGGAAAAGAAACAAAAATTCTAGTCTGAATAATCGATCGACCAATAATAATGCCGATAATTGAGCGTATGCGTCGCCAATAAATAAATAAATGGTGGCAAAGATTTGTGAGATAGAGACGGAGCGATGTTTAATGATATTGTAGTAAGCCGCGCGGCCATGCAGCCTGCTCTAATTGTGCCAGCGGCAGCATCGCAGCAGTCAACCAAGCCGCCATGTTATATGGCCGAGACGCGGGGGTGGGCTCGAGCTGCTGATGCTCCTATAACGAGTCGTCGACGAGCCAAAGTGAAAGGAGGCGGAAAGTGCCGGAAATTTTCAAAGTCGAGTGAAAAAAAAAAGGCGAGGCGGCAAAATAAGCGATAACCGTTTAAGCTGATCTTTCCGTGGCAAGCGCGCTCCGTTAAACTTTGTTAAAACATCGAGAAGGATGCTGATGCGATTACGAGAGAATTACACTATTGAACGGTAGCTAAATAGGTTGAAAAACGAGAGATGCGCGGCAAGGCTGCGCGCGCAAAGGAACGTATAGGAGACGAGGACCGCGCGAACGGGAGCAGCAGCAGCAGCAGATAATGGCGAGAAGAAAGACGCGCGTTACACCTCACGTACGAAAAAACTAGCAAATCCCAGCAGCATGGCGGTCGCATCTCTTGTCAATTGCTGACTCGAATGGCAGGAAGAAAAAAAAAATTGAATAAAAAACAAAGAAACAAGTCTCGCCAGGAGACGTCAAATATATGTGGATAAAGGTATGCGCTACATGTGAAGAGTGTATAAAAGAGGTAGAATGGGAGGATATACTTATCGCAAAGTGCTTACAAGAGTCGCGTTCGGTACTTATTGTCGAGTGGCGCTTTCATTTTTTCTTCAACATTTCCGTTCGGTTGCGCTCGCCATGGAACCCGAGATTCGAGAGGAGCATATAGTTTGGCGAGCCTCAACCCCCGCCGCGACACGAAGCTCCGATTCGTCGCGATAAAGGGCGCCCACCAACTCATCCTACGTCTTATAGCCCTCGCGGCAATGTTACAGCTTCCTCGAGCAACGACAATGATAATAATAATTTTTATATGAGTTGGCCGCCCATAGATGGCCGCCCAGGGTTGCTCCGGTACTTATTGGCGCACGCGTAATCACTGCCAGTCAATATTAACCGCGCGGCTCTGGCATGACGACGCGACGCGCTCGTAAACGCGAGAACCGAGCTCGCGCATCTCGCCCCCAACGCTCTGATTTTCTTCATTACTCGAGCTACCTCTCCAACTTTTCGCCGATTTAATGAAATTTCTCATTATATATATTGTTCGATCGAACGACGCGAATCCATTTAAATTCCGCTATTATTGAATTATATTCGGTAACTCGCATTTCGCCATGTCTCGCTTTTGATGATGCAATCGACAATAACGTTTCGTAGTCAATTACGCGAGAACGTTTATGTCACGAGAAGAACAGAAACGGCAATATATGAGGCTACAGAGACGTCGAGAAATATATAGCAAGTCGCGAATATCGACTGGTGCAAACACTACTTTGGGTCTTTCATGGCCGGAAGTTTGCACCTCTTACCTATATATTATCAGAGTTTCATTATTTTTCGTTGTTTTCGAGTATATGAAAAATTGACGAGTTTATTTTTTTTTATTTTTTTCTCCCGTTGGAAGCGCATTTATATTGGATTCTCAGATGCAGATAAGCGCGACGGCCTAATTCTCTCGGTCGTCAGGGGCTCCCCGCTGGCTCGTTTATACATACGTATTAGAGCGTTGTGTCGAGCAAACCATAAAATCCCGGAAATTACCGGGTAGGAAGCTTCGACACCCTCGATATCGAGAGCGCCACCGGCACGGCCCGCTGCCCCGCTGCTTATCGCGCGAGCCTCCGCGAGCGCTTCTCTTTTTTTTTCTCCCCTGCTGCTGCTGCTGCTGCTATTCTCATCGCCATCGTCGGGCGCGACTCTGCTCGCACATTTGACCGATTTATTCAAATTGGCGGGATAAAATTTCCAAATTTACCAGAATAAGCTGGAAAAGAAAAAAAAATAAAATAAATATCTATTGCGTTTTCATCCGACTCTTGTCATACTCGGGACGCAGTTGTTTCCCATTCCGATGTACCATCCGAGTAACTCCGAGAGAACATCTCGCCCGACAGATCTCTTTGTCAGGAGGAAAGTTTAGGAAAGAGAGCAGCGGGATCGGGAACGTCGTCGGCGTAACGGCGAGAAGGAGGAGGAGGAGGAGGAGGAGGAGGAGGAGGAGGAGAGCGAACGGGAAGCAGCGCGGGACAAAATTTGTGGGGGAGGAAGAGGAGATGTGTGTGTGTGTGTGTGTGTGTGTGTGCGAGGCGGTTGATGCGCGCGATGGAGGAAAAGGTACGAGGCAGGGTGTCGCGCGCGCGATTCGTAGCAGCAGCCACGCGGCATCAGCAGCGGCGACGGCGGCGGGGGAGCTTCGGAGCACGCGGTATAGAGAAAGACTGCTGCTGGATCCTGAGCACGTCTACGGATGATAGGAGTACCGAGAGCCAACAATAGCCAGGAAATTACACAACTGTTGGAAATATCAACCAATACCAGCAGTCACAACCACCCCGCATGCCAACGCGGCGGCTTTCATATCCCACAGCGAGGGCCGACTTTCGTATATACAGGCGCTCGAAAAAATTACATCCGCACGGAGCGCCATTATCTGCTGCTCCCGGGGGCAGCGATGAATCTAGCCAAGATAATTCCAACGAAAAATGAAAAAATAAATAAATATAAAAAAAATTGTTTCGCAGCAGCGGCGGAACGGAGACGCGTTGTCGACGCAGCGACGAGTCATCGCGGATATGGCACGCTCGACTCAAGTTTTGAAACGCTCTGTATATGAATATCGTCGTTGGTGCGAAGCTCGTGAGGAAATTCTCGCAACGAGGACACACTCTCGCAGGATTGAAGAAGACGCATATACATATGCTATCGAGCCCTTGTGCCGGCATTATTATATAGGTAACTGTGTGGTAGAGCTGGTGGCGGCGTATTATACGCAATCGTCGGCCGGGACAAGTCAGGCGGGCGAACGAGAGATAGGAGCGAAGCCCGAGACCCGCCACCGCCACCGCCACCGCCACCGCCTCCTCCGCCACCGCCGCTCCGTGCTGCGGAGAATCAAACGAGAAATTGAGTTGTGGCGGCGCGCGGAGAATAGGGTGCCGATGACGCTAGACCGGAGAGGTTTGCGCATGCCGAAGGATGAGAAACCGAAAGGTTGAGGAGCTAAATATGTAACAATGCGATCATGAGAATGGAATTGAACAAATCGCGAAATATCAATCAATTTTCAAATCTTAAATGTTGCTGCGGAAAATTTGATTTCTCGCCAAGCCGAGAAGGCAAAAAGTCCTGCGAGATTAAGAGATTTTGAAAATAAATAGCCAAATAATAACTGAAATTTTTTTGTTTCTTGACGTTGCGGAAAAAGAAAATTGTCGGGTTGTTCGTAGCCATCGCTGCCGCGGTAGGAATAAGGAGGATCGCAAGGATAGTTCTCCGCCGCGGCTCGCGCGGCTTCTCTCGGCATCACGTCGACTGCCAAGTAATTCACAAAAATTAATTACCAACTTGTTCGCGCTCGGAGAGCTCGCGCGGCTGTATAACCTACCGACGGCAAGAATAGCGGGGTAGGGATGAAGACGGGGAGAGGGCGAACGAGCGACGAATGATCGAAACAAAAGCGAGCGGGAGAGATCGAGAATTTCTCGCCTCGACATAGAAAGTAGGATGACAAAAGCCGCACGGCCCCCCCCCCCCTCGATCTCGTTTCAGAAATGCTTCAACAATGAAAGCTTCGCTGCTGCTCTAGCCTGATTAAATGTCGAATAATAGAATATCTTACAAATATAATGTACAAGCCCGCGTTGTGCTGTACGCGGTATTACTAAGAGCGCGCGTTCGATGCGTCGATCGCCCGACTATATGACTCTGCAGCACATTTAATTCCCACAAAAATATTGACTCAGCCCGCTCTGTGTGTGAAAAAAGAGCCGCTATCGGTGGGTGTCTCGCTGGAATAAAACGATTACATAAATGGTCGTTTAACGGGAGCGTTCGTAGTACACGTAATCTGAGCATAGTGAGCCAATTACCCGTGGGCCGTGGACCTTCGACGAAGGAATACTATTGTCCAAAAGTCGTCGAGTCTTTGAGTATATAACGCGAGACTCGAATTTTTCTCCCCCGCAGAGCCTTTCCCCCGCTCGATGAAATACGAGAACGCGTCGGCCGAAAGACGATAACAAAGAAAAACCGATTAAGAACGCCCCAATGATCGTCACCCCCCGCCATACGTTTCCTCTTGTTTGTCTATTACGTATGGTTTACCGGGGGGAGGGGAAAGTTGCCATATCATACTTAACATGGATTCAGTGTGCATCGATTGCTTCATTAAATACCCCCGAAGGGTTATTTAACATTTTTACAAAAAATTAACTTAATCATTTGCGTTTGCAATTTTTTCACAACCTCGCAGTGCAAATATAATCGAAAAGGCTGATGGACTCGAGAAAATCGAAACTTGGAATATAAGCGTAGAATGAGTCGAGGGTGGAAAAAAAAAAGTAACAATAAAGAATTTCGCGTCGCGTCGAGGTCACATTGAGATTCATTCAATACAAGAAAGGAACAATTGGACAGAAGAGGGATGGTCTTATTGGAAAAGGGTAGATAAGGCGTCGCATATGGGGATAGGAGATGAGTTGAAAAGCAGGAGGAGGAGGAGGAGGAGGAGGGAGTGAATCGCGGTATAGACCCTCGCGCGTACGAATGTGGGATGGTGAGAATGGTGAACGCGTTATACCTTCGAACGGAAATTAAATATGCTCCGGTCGATAAGTCAGAAGGCCCCCTACCTCTTGCTGCCAGCCGGTCTTCTTCGCCGGCGCATTCAGCGTGTTTATAGAGTGTCGAAAACGTAGCGCGGCGCTCGGGGAAAGTCGGAAGAGAGCGAGAAGGAAGAGCAGACGGCGGAGCGACGAGTGCAAACGTAGCTCCTCGTGCTATCAACGTGTGTGCCGAGAGATGAGCTATTGTGCTATTTTTCCGAGGCAATGGAAAATCTGTAAAACCTCCGCGGCGTAGCTTTCGCGCGTCATCCCTCGCGCGCGCGACTCCATCCATATTTTTATCCCTTTTCCCATTATTGCGCGGCCTAACGCGCCTATGCAAGCCGAATCGGGCTATTGTTATTTTTTTCAGCGACGAATGTTCCATCAACGCCAAACGTACGAGTTTTGACGAATAAATTTCGCCTCGATAAAGTGCTCGCGTAAAAAAGCGTATATATTGCACGCCGGCCCCGCATACATGCAGCCCCCCGGCCGAGTGCGACAGAAGAAAAAACAAAAAAAAAAAACAAAAAAGTAATTCATCCGCGCGTACGTATATCGCGCCGCGTATGTCTGCTGAAAAGTTATCGCTCGAATTGCCTCTCGATATTTTATACAGAGTTTTTCGAGACTCGTGACAACTATACGATCCTATTTCCTGACTCAAATATTTATGGTATATATGCAACGAATAAGCCTCGATTCATGCAAATTAAACGAGTTTTTATCGAGGCTCAATAAATATAGGGGAGAGGCGGGCAAAGCGGAACACCCCCCCGAAAAATGTGAATTTTTTTTTTTTTCACTCCAAATCTTGAAAATTCTGATGGTGCGGCTTAAAAAATTAAGAGACAACCAACTTTTGGAGTAGAAAGAAAAAAAAAATTTCGAAATAATGAAAAATAAGAATTGGGCTGAAATTTTTTATCTCAAATGGTGTTTTTGATCGAAAATCCTTTTCTTTATTGTTGAAATCATCGTTTTCGATAAGACGCTTGAAAAACTTGACGAAAAAAATCATTTCACTCTCAATAATCGTTGCCATTTTTCTGCATGCTCTCCATGCAGATGATTTTAACAAAAAATTCAGCTACATTCCGATAAACACGGAATGAAAAAAATTGTTTTGTTGCCAAAAATTTTTTAAACTCATGGAGAGACATAAGAATTCCTTTATTTTTATTTTTTTGTATCACGGAGGACTTTGGTTTTTTTTACTTTTCTTTCAATGTTCCGCGTGTCCGTGCGTGTTTGCAAATGTTGTGTGAATTTGAAAAAAAAAGTGTCGAACCCTTTGTTGTGCCTGTGAGTGGGTGCGTGCGCGCGCGTGTCTTTCGGATATTTAAATGTTTTTCTTAAATGCTGTGTGTGTGTGTGTGTGTGTGTGTGTGTATGCGCGCGCGCGCAAGATACTCCGCATGAAAAACTGTGGAATTAGAAATTTTCCAATCTGTACATTTGGATTTTCTTCAATTTAAATTTGATCGAAATTGTCAAATTTTTTAGATTGGAGGAAACAAAAATTCCATTTTTCCTTCTGGTTATTCCGGCTTTTCTGGAAATGCGTGGAATTTTCAGGAACTCGGAATATAATCGGGGAATGAATTGAGACGATCAGCTTTTGGAGCAAAAAAAGAGAAAAAAGAAAACGGAATTCGGCGGAGCATGTTTCGCGATAACATTTCCATTTCCTGAAAATTCCACGCATTTTCAGGAAAACCCGAACAGCCCAAGGGAAACTGGAATTTTTGTTCCTCCGATCCCAAGAATTTGCCAATTTCGATGAAATTTGAATCGAAGAAAAGCTTTGTCGTTCGAAAATAGCATTTGAGAAATTTTAGCCGAATTCTCACATTTTTTCGATTTATTCGATTTTTTAAGCCGGACGATCAGAATTTTTAAGATTTGGAGTGAAAAAAAAAATTGACATTTTTAGGGGGGGGGTGTTCCGCTTTGCCCGCCTTTCCCCTATAACAATAATGAACGTTGCGCAGCTTGCTTTTTAGATTATCGCTGCCGTTAGTGCGTTGCAAAAAATCAACGGCTAATCGTCACCGCATAAAAATAATTTGGAACCCAAACAAGTCGCTTATTTTGGTCGAGAGTCCATCGAGGCTCCATTTGTGTGGCAATAATACATTTCATTGACAAAACCGACAAAACACTCGAACTCGAGAGCTCCGAGCTTTTTTGCTCGTCACGATGGCATCATTAATCGGCGCATAAACTCTGATTCTTGGAGTTTATTAAAAAAAAAAAAAAAACGTGCACGAGTGCACATATTTTGAGTAATTTAGCCAAATGCAGAATTTTCATTGAAAATTTTCACGGCAGAGTTAAATATATTTCCATCAGTCATTTCTGGACTATGAAATTTCGCGAGTCATCGCTCGCTCTCATCGCGCCAACGACAATTCACACGCGGGGAAGAAAATAGACTACCGAATATTTTGAAAAATGGATTTTCCCAGTTGTTCCACGAGAAGCGTGTCATTGGGGGAAAGAAAAGCGTCCGAAGACTCAAAGGTATGGAAATTTTCAGCGATACTTGAGGGAATACGTCGTGAGAACGCGGGCCATTCACTTTTGTATACCAAAGACTTTTATTCCGTTTTTCTTTGCCGACACTCGGCCAGCAATAATGCGAATCCTTTCGTTCTCATCGCGAGTCTCGAGAGACTCTGATGATGCGCATCAACAAAACTTTTATCAATGGATCAAATTTGGACTACGAGTTTTTTTTTTTTTTCTTCTCCTCGGCATAATAAGGTGAAAGCAGGCGTCCGAATCGGGCGGAGAGCGATTTATAGATTTATTAAGTGCAATTTCATTGTTATTATTGTCCCCGGCTCGGGAACGCGCGGCGGCTACCGCATTCTTATTAAGCGTATATATACCGGAGAGATGAGAGATCGTCAAAAAAAAAGATGGCACGGACGAGTGACTCCGTGTGCCGGTGATGCTCCCACGGTCCGGACCCATGCGGCAAAAGCTGGCACGACGCCGCCCCCATTTGGGTATGGAATATCTCGACGTCCCGTCAGTAGGCTCATCCGTTTGTAAATTTGACATAAGGCGAGCTACAAGATTATTTAACGATTTATGACTCGGTGGTACGGCGCGTTACCGGTGAATATCGCTCGACTCTATTATTCCATCGAAGGGTCGATCGCGATGCGCGCGGTAAGGTGCCGATAATACCGCCCTCCGATGAAAAAACTCTCGAATCGCCCAAATAAAATGGATTACATTTTATTCTCTCGTTATTTAATATTCCGCGGCAATTACGTATCGGCAAGGTTCACCCAGTAGCCGCATAAAAAAAAAAAAACTAGTCCAGATAGTCATCCGCCTATATTTTGGCCAGTTTGTTTCTACAACATCTCTTGTTTGGGCAAGCTCCTCCGAGGAATCCGAAGGTTCTCGGCACAATAGGGCGCGCGCGGGACGTTCAAGTTTCAGCCAGGTGCAAAGTGACGCCTGCTATATATGTATACTTTTCTTTTCTTTCTCGCGCCATCGCCTCCTTCCGCGTCTCTCTTATTTCTAAGCCTCTCGCTCGATCTCATTCTGCTGCTCTTTCCTGCTCCCCCGCAATACTTTTTTTTTTTTTTTCTCTTCCTTCTCACGACATTCGCATCCTCTTTTCTCTTTTCCTTTTTAGTCTCGCCGTCTCTCTCTCTCTCTCTCTCTCTCTCTCCATCTCCCAATTTTATTTTTATATTTCTCTCCGCTACTGTTCCTTTCTACACGTCCGCAATACTTTGTCTCCCTCTCTCGCCCTCTCGCCGCGTTTACTCGAGAGACCAAACAGAGTTCTCGTATCGAATACAAGTTTCTCGGAAGACAATCGCATATAATACATATGCAGTAGCCAACAAAAGGACTCTAGCACTCATCGCGTTCTATCCGTTTCTCCCCCGTAGTCCGGATGAACACGGGTGTCCCCGCGAGCACCGCAGAACGGACATTCGCGACGCATTCGTGATTGTGCAACATGGCTGCCCGGCCGCGACCCGCAGCAGCGAACCATCCTCGATAATTGAAACTCTTCTCTGCTCTCTCCCTCTCTATAACGCCAAAGTCCGAACCCGTTTATCATTCAAAACGATCGCATATGAAAAGTTGGCAAAAATCATGGTCGTCGTAAAACGCGCATTGACGAGGCCATTTTATCGCGTCGATCAGCGAAGACACGAGATATAAACTTGCGGATGATTACAAGATTATAGGGCGAAAGAGCGGCGAACCTATGGAAATTATTTCCCCTCGTCCGAGTACGGAGCAGAGTCGGCAGAGGGTTCCATATCAAAATAATCAGTTGGGTTATAAGGATTTATCTGCGCGCCATCACCGCTCCGATAGGCTACGCGAAAACGCTCCATTTATTCAAATATATCTATAACCGCGTACACGATCACGTGCCAAAACTGACGAGACACATTTATCCGAGGACTTGTCTCTTATTATCGGCAATAATTGGCCGCTCGGGCTTACAATGGGAGCCGCCGCCCGTCGTGTTGAAAGAGCAACCGCTGTAACGCACATACAAATCCGTCCGGCTCTCTTCGTTCGGGCTACGCGAACACAAATTCTCCGCTCAAGCATTCTCCAATAATACTAAATTAGTCATGTAAAAATATGTGCGCGACGGGCGCGTCAGCGGTGAGTGTTTTCGACACAAACACTCGCCGAGAGTCTGAGCCATCAACGGCGCGCGCGGCCGCGAACGCCCTACAAATACAAATTTAACTGCCGTGCGTGGCGCATCTGTCTACTCCCCCCCCCCCGTTTAAACTTAATTTTCTAGCCACGCGCAATTGTTTCACAATAACTATGGTTGACAAAGAAATATTTCGTGTCCGCATGGGGTAAGCCGTCGCGGCACACGCGAGGCCCACCGTGTGGCTCGCACGCGCGATGTTAAATGGGACCACCGGAGGACCGCCTCACCGGTTGACCGCTACGACAGGATATTAAAACGCTTTCGCGCGTTTCAACATACCATCCGCCATGCCTGCGTATACGCGCGCGGCACCGCGGCGATTACCAAAATGGCGGATATTTTAGAACGAAATAAAAATTTACACGAATTACGAAAAATGAACTCAATCACCGGCTTTTTCCATATATACCGCACTTAATTAGTTGAGGCGCGCGAGTATTTATGCGTTGAAACTCGTTGGCTCTAATCGAGGATAGAATGCAGACAATATGTGGGCGCGTGTATTTTGCGAGCATTTGCGAGCATTTGCGAGCGAGTCCATTCGCCCGCGGCGTCCAAGTGAAATTCGAGCTGGCAGATCAAATGGTGGCGAGCCCGAGTCAACACGTACCCCGAACGTGTCGCGAGCGTCTCGAAAATTCATGACGGCTATAGGATCGCGGCGCGCATAAATTTTCTTGCTGCTGGCCCATTACACCGCGCCGGCCAACCCATTCATTCATTTGCCGTTCGACTAATTTCATTTTTCTTATATCGATCGAACGATTAATCCGCGAGCCAAAGCCTCGCGATTCATTGAATTATTTCGACTTTTCGATAAAAATCGGAGACACGGGCGGCTGTGAAAATTTCAAATTCTAAACCGCCGCATCTGCCATTTGCTCGGGTAACGAAAAATTCGAATTTGTATGGGTTCGCGCGTGCGTCGGTGCGCGAATGCGTTTTCCTCGGTGAGTAATGCCAAGAAATGCGGAGAAAGCTTTTTCATTTTATTTCTACGAGTCTTTGGCATTTTTCTGGGAACTCTCGAGCGCCGTGAGCACTCCGCGCAGCAACATCTATTTTCGCCGAGACGCGCATCGCGCTTCAAACTTTAAACCCGCCATCCGCATACTATATATCGCGGCATAGCTTTTGACGTTCGAGTTTCACCCATCAATTCCAACCACCCACCTTTTTTCTCTTCGTAATACGTATATCACGCGTTTCAACCAATTTTCCATAAAATTTCTTTGTTTTTTGTTTTTCAGTAGCGGAGGCGCAGCGGGGGCATAAAATGTGAGATGAAAGGAAAACGTACTATATCCCTCGCCGAACGGGGGATATAGTCGAGTCTCGTAAGGAAAGTCGACGGAGCAGCGTGCAAAAGCGAGAAACTCGTGCTGCTGCTGCTGCTGCTGCTGCTGCTGCTGCCGAGGTAAAACGACACGGAGCGTATAAAGACGGTACCCGGATGACCTACCGCGTCATGGAAATATAAAAGTAAAGCTGCTGGGCGCCGCTGTCGTCGACGATGAATTAGCAATCGTTTAACAATAATTTCATAGCCGCGTGTCTATCCATCATATAATACATTAACATGTTTACAGGCAGAGTGGAAAGAGAAGGCGGCGGCGGCGGCGGCGGCGGCGGCGGCGGCGGCGGCGGCGGCGGGTCTCGGCTTTTAATCTCAACAACTTGTCCCTTCTCGTCTTATTCGCGCTCGGATCGCGCGATACCGCGATATTCGGTATGCGAGTATATCTTTTTTAAAGAGCGAGGCGCGGGAAAATTGTGAAAAAGCATCGAGCCGAGTTATATATCCAAAGCAGGATCGATCGGCCAGAGAGCGCCCGCCCGCGCGAGTCTCTGCCGCCTCCGGGATATAATCCGCCAGCACCCGCCAGCGCCCTGCGGACTAATTGGCCGATAAATCAACCTGCTACTCCTGCCTCCTGGTCATCTCTCCCCGTCCCCCCCCCCCCCCATCTTTCTGCTCCCGCGCACAGTCCCAGCCTGCTGCCAGCCTGCTGCCAGCCTCCTCCGCCGCGTCCGGTACATCTTGCACTTTTATAATCGATATTAATCATGCATAAAAACGTAAAAACCAGCTAATCCGCTGCGCTACGAGCAATCAGTGACAATTTCCCATCATCCCCTCATTAGTCTTTCTTAGTCTTTTCATCAATTGATGAAAGATAAAAGCTGATTTATCGAAAGAGTTGTGGCCTCTAGCCACCGTTTTGCCTTAAACATTCGTTCATTTCAATTGTTTAAAATATAATTCTTCTTATTGTAGACACCATCTCCGGTGTCGCATATCTTGATAAGTTATTATATATATATGGAAGGAGCGGCGCTGCAGCATCATCGGAAAATCGTTCGGGTATATATCGTAGCACGGGTATATATAATGCGAAAAACGTCGCATGCGATAATCGGAAAACTCGGCGCGTCGCAAAATATCCTTGTTACGGATAATCGAGGTTATCGCGCGCGCCCGCGCGCCCGCGACCAATTTCGTAAGAAACTGGTTGTTCGATTTCCGGGAGGAAGACTCGTCGCGGGGCGTATCTCGCCCTGCTCGGCTCCGCTGCCGCTCCTTTCTCTCGCGCGCCTTATATTTCTTTCAAATACTCGGCCGCGCGCGCTCGCATCGTACAAAATCGCACACCACCGTGAGCAAACTCGTTGAAATTAATTCGTCCGGCCAATTAACGCGCCCGGCTCAAATTAGCCAACATATGCGTATAGCCAATGAAATGCCTCCAATGGCATTGCTCGAGATTCTCTTTCCGCATCATATATATGTATATTGGGCAAACCATCTCGGTAGCTCGGCATCATTTTTTTTATCCATATGATTTTTCCGGCACGGACGTGCCAAAGACTATCCTCCGCGCGGCGGTTGGCTCGCACTTGATTCGAATCCTTTTGATCCAAGCGCCGAACCATCGCACACAATAATCGCCATAATTCAGTCTATTTCGTGCAATTCATTTTTTTTCTATTATATTAAACGACTAATTTGTAACGATCGATTTCTTGCATACGGAATTAAATCAATTTCGCTGGCGGAATAATGGCGGGGGGGGGGGGGCTCGATTTTTCAAAACTTCTCGTTAAACCGATAATTATCCCCCTGAGCGTAAATTCATAGCGCGATGTGGCCGCCCATCGATAATATATGCGCGGGTAAAAAAATAAAAATAAAAAATAACCATATATATATATATATATTGGAAAAAAGAAAGAAAAAGAAAAAAAGAAAAGTCTCGCGATTGGGGATGTAAGGATGATGCTGAAAAGGCAGTACGGGAGTACGAGGAGGCCGACGAGGCAGAGAGATCAAGTCGCACACGCGCGCAGCGCGGAGAGAGCGTCGGACGTCTCAATTTTCTTCGCGGCTTAATGACCGATCGTTAAAAGCCGCGCGGTTTCGCTTGCCGAACCGGCTCAGTCTTCTTTATATATCGCTCTTCTTCTCTGCTCCCCCCTCTCCCATAGACACAAACACACACGAGCGCGCGAGCGATTAATACCGTACACAGAGATGCGTATAAACGTGGTTTTGGTCCTCCTGGTATGGTAGCAGGCCCTTTCGACGCACCCAAACTCTATTCCAAATTTCATCTCGGATCAATTGTTTCGTAACGAGCGAGCTCTGCCTCGCTGCTCGCCTTACGATTATCGAACGATTTATAACCTCCGAGATAAATATCTAATTATATATTGGCACAATTGATTGAGGATTATCCTCCGATACTCCGATTATTTTATCAATTCTCAATGTTAATTAACACCATTACATTACTATTTTTCTCATTTCCTTTGGCAATTTTGTTCCATCGGACCCGCGGAGCGAGCGAGCGATATGGAAATTCTTTGTCTCGGCGAGTAAATAAGTCAGTTTTTTTTTTTTTTTTTTTTTTTTTTTTTTTTTTTTTTTTTTTTTTTTTTTTTTTTTTTTTTTTTTTTTTTTTTTTTTTTTTTTTTTTTTTTTTTGTGACGATGACACGTTATAATTAATTGGTTGACCTCGCACAGTGTGAAAATAAAACGTACATTGTTACGATAAGACGTGTATTTATACTCTCTGCCATGCTCTCTATCATGAGACATTATAAACATAACGATCCGTACGCGGCGAACGTTCGCGAATGTAGCGATAAAAAAAAACGTAATTATGCATCGTGTTATGAAATTCTTGCAGCTAATTGCTAATTACGGAATATAAGTGGCGACACGAAAAAGACTTTTCGTCGATGCCGCTCAATGACGACATCTGTCCGCAATGCCCTTCGTTATTTCTCTCTTGTAACATGCATGCACCGAGTTACCGCGCCGTCGAGAAGAAGGAAATATTTTACCCGCGACGCGGCAACACCGTTATTCGCACACTCTAGTCGATCGATGCTATTAAGAAAATTAATAATCCGCGATCGTTATTCGATGGAGCGTATATGCTTGACCCCCCTCGAAGAAACGAAAAGAAAAAAAAAAAACAAAAAAACATGGCGAAAGTTTGTTTACCGCTTACCTGCTCTTACCTCGCGATGATCCATTACCGAGAATCCTCCCGTGGCGCCGAACCTGCCATTGTTTACATCCAACTTGGAAACTGCAGAATCACCGCGGGCAAACACACTTTTTACTTTTTCTGTTTTTGTTTTCAATCGTCGTACCAACGAACCTTCTCGTCGGACTTTGGTCAACAGTCTTTTCGCAATCTATCCGCCCACCGGAAACTGGATTTTCGAAAATATTGCATGCATGCAGATCGGCTAACGCTCGAGCAATATTGGCGCGCGCGATTAGTCAATTTTGGCGGCATCCACGAACGATGAAGCGCGCGGAGCGCGTCCTACGGTTGAAGATCTGCACCGCATGACCTTGCGACCCCATGCGGATCTTTTTCAAACACCACTGCTATTCAGAGCGCAATGATTTTATCCAGCATAATTAAACAAATAGAAACAAATCATGATTGTTTAATGAGCCGCCATCACCGGGAATATACCGCGCGCGCGCGCGCGCGCGCGATAATAGCGCGTTTCCGAGAGCGGGGAGAGCACCGCTCGATAATGCAGATCGCGAGTTGATCGAGCGGCGCTCGACCGATAAAACCGAACGACCGACGGAACTTTTAGTGGAGAGACGAGACATTTTTTCAAGATTATTATTCGTGCTGAAAAATTAAACGACTCGTTGGGAAATCTTTTAAACGCGACAAAACATGATGTATTAATTTTTCTTCATTATTATATAGTAATTATGATACATTAGTTATTGAGAGAAAATTCGATGGTGGAATGTGCGTTACGAGTTCAAGTGTTTGTGCCGGCATCACGAAACTCCAAACTGCATTCCGAGCAATCGGTACAATTGATTCGAGATTCGAAAAATTGTACTTGACGAAAAGTCGACGTTTGTACTATTCCCGGCGCACTTTGTATCGTTTTCGGGTGAAATTCCATATGATCGCATTGTTTCGAATCACCGCAATTGTTGATGGTTAATTTGCCACGATTTCTCGATTTCAATGAAGCAATTACTCTCGAATCGCTCGATTTCCGAATCGTTGGAGAATTCGTCCGACTCGACGACTTGCTCATCGAAGGTGAGATTTTAGGATTTAAGCAACGAGAACTGTAAACGATTAAATTTCAATTATTATATATTTTCTATCGCCTAATTCTATTGTCCGACGTACTAAATCAAACTCACGCGCTCAACGACATTTTTGTTGCGTGCTCTTCGCTACGTCGCCGTCGAGCACAATCCGTCAACTTTTCAATAGTTCGAGCATCGACGTTCATTGTTTTCGTCTTTTGTGCCTCGGTATTTAATCGCTCGATGTTTTGCGTCAATTGTTGCACGTGCAACTTTAACCTTGCATTCTCATATACCAATTTACCGTTTCTCTGAACAACCTGAAAATATTTACATTTCCAAACTCAAATGCGTTCTCATTCATTTTTTTTTTTTTGTCTCTTTGTTTGTTGTTTTTCGGCTTTTTCGTTGCGGCCGCGATTACCTGCAGAAACTTGGCTTTGCCGTGCGGCAGTGGTTGTTGAAATTTTTCAGAAACAATAATATTCATTTCTTCCCTGGCCTCGTCCAGTTTTTCCATCATTTCCGCCATAACTTGTAAATGTTCTTGAAGCAAACGATCGAGCTTTTGCCTGAGCGAATCACGAGATTCCTTCATCCGTAGAAATTTGATACAAAGATTATAAGTAACTTGGCTCTTATCGAAAATCTGTCTTCTCAGCTCTTTGTTCTCGTCCTCCAGGCTCTCGAGTAATTCGTCGAGTTCTCGTTTACGTTGCTGCTGAAATTTCGTGGTAGCCGCGCTCGCGGGCTTGACGCTGCTTCTGCTCTTGCTCCGTTGCATCTCTTGACAAAAGTGTTCCTTCTCTCGCTGATAAAATAATCTCTCGTCGTCGAGCTGTTCTAGAATCAAATCTCAAATTATATTACGCGTCGTTCAATCATTATTTTCATCGAGTTTTATTTTGATACGCATACGCTTGAGATTTCGATTGCATCGTTGCTGCTTCTTCAATTCGGAGGCGAGCCTCTCGTTGTCACTTTTAACGTTTCCAAACTCGACGTCTCTTTCTCGAACCGAATTCTTCAAATCGCCAATCGTTTCGTTCAGTTCCCCAATCTGCAACGAATATTAAAACCTTCGTCACCGGTCGATGCTCCCAAGATTTATTGATTTTTGGCATACCTGCCGTTGAAGATCCGTTACGTCCTCCCCCGGAATATGACATACCGATGATTCGATTAAACTCGTTCGATCGGTGTTGCTTCCAAGATTTCGACCGAGATCGACTCTCTGCATATCATTTTTTTTACCAAACGATCCCCAAATCGCTTCCTCCGAATTTCTCAAAGATTTCGACGTGAATTTTCTATTTTTTTTGGGCATATTTTTTTATTAAAATTTGACGCGTCATTCGATAGCAAACTTCCGAGCGTACGACGAAACTTACCCCAATTTTGATTCAAAATTCAAGTACATAAATGATTCCCAAATTTTGTGGGCGGCTTTCCCCTTATCGTTCGGCGTTTATGAGATCCTTTTTTTTTCGGGCAAATTCACCCTCCTTACTGACACCGCATTTATCTCGATCTTCGACAAACATGGAAATCAAATCTTCGTTATGTTAAAAAAACAATCATATTTAACGAGTCATATAACCAAAACCATCCGGATTTCTGTCACCCGTCAGATTTCCGGAAATGAGCATTTCCTATCCTCCTGTATCGCCCGATGACAAAAGAACAAACTTGCATCGAAGCTTTAAAAAGCCCGAAAAAAATGCTCTACTCTGATTTTCCGTCTGAAGAATTTTAACTTTTTTTTTTACGCGATATTGTTTTAAATTTTCAATAAATTAATAACTCAATGCGGTTAGTGTGAAATGTTTTATTGTATCGTATATGTACAAAAAGGTGTACGGACTACTGTCGATAGGTCAGGACATTTGTTTTTCCATTATTAATGCGACGTCAATGAGTGACGCGTTTCCTTAGCGCGGAATAACATTTCACGTTTAGAGATAAAAATGTCTCACACGCATGTATCAATTGTTTGTACACCAATGACCCCTCTCGTCGGTTATCCTCCATCAATGTGGAATGAATGTCGATAAATGACACGTGAGTATAATTATTGTTTTTTTTTCTCCCCTCCCCTCCTATTTACGATCGAACCGTCATTGAGCGTCGATTCGTCATTATCGAAAAAGTACTCGCGTAATATTCCCTTCGCCGGTTCATTCGTTACTCGTCGGTTGGGCGCTCACGGTTGTCTCACGGGGGAAAAAAAAAAAAAAAAAAAAAAAAAAAAAAAAAAAAAAAAAAAAAAAAAAAAAAAAAAAACAAAAAAAAAAAAAAAAAAATGGCCCCGTGAGGTGCGGTCGATTTGAATGATCGAGGCGCCCGACGACGACGACTCAACAAAATGACTGACGCTAATTCCGAAAAATATTCTCGTGATTTATTATCATTTTTTTTCTTTCTCGACGTTTATTTAGTCATACAGCCTTGAAAAAAATCATTTGGACGACGGATGGAAGACGGAGTTTGAGAAAAACTAAACCGGTACCGAAGATAAAAGAAAATCAATTAAAAAAAAAAAAAAAAAAAAAAACCAAAAGAAAAACACTGAAAGAAACGTAACAGCGCTTTCTTCTCAAAATTCACGTCGATAAAACGTTAAAAATCGGGATGCTGCACGTTCTGTTTTTTTTTTTTTTTTTTTTCTTTGTAAAATCTTTACACGTATCCTCCCCAACAAACACATCCGTAGTTGGCGTTTTTTAAAAAATAAATCTACTCGTAAATGGCATCCGAGGCGCGCGATTCCGAACATCGAAATGCCCGAGGGGCGCAGCAGCTATTTTTGCCCGAACTTTCAAACTTCCGTTACTTTGTGTGGGTTTTTTCTTCTTCTTCTTCTTCTCCTTCTAATTGGTTGAAAAACGCTTTCCTGATTAGCGCAATTGCGCACGATGGAGATGAACTTACGCATAGTAGCCTAGCCTAAGATTGGTTGGGTTTCTTGTTGTTGTTGTTGTTGTTGTTGTGTTTTTGTTATTGATGATGTCGTTGTCCGTTGCTCAAAGTAGCGACTTATTTTTTCTTGTTTTTGTTAGCCTGGTTTTTATTTTTGGCCGCGACCGCCAATTTGGCGTTCTTCTTCTTGGGTTCGTCGTCCTCGTCGTCCTCGTCCTCAGGATCCTGTACCGGAAATAATTTTTTTTTCGTTTTGTTTTCCATGTTTTTTTCACATCACGCATCCCGCACACACCTTATTACTTCTCCATATAAATATCTTCGAAAGACGTTTGATCGAGGATCTTCTTACGGGAGAAATGAAAAAACAATATCGGTTCAAATTCGCGATTTTCAACAAGTTTCATTCTCGTTTTTAGTAGAAAACGCCCGGTAGACGGAGCTCGAGAAGACTAGTATTCGCCTTGTAATACGTGCCAAGATGGAACAAAAGGAAGCGAAAGAGAAAGAAAAAAAACAAAACGAATAATGCTTCGTTACGAAAATCAAATTTGTTTATTTCTCCGAGAACAAGTTAACAAATAAAAATGAAAACACAAGTTGAGTTACATTCGTATTATTATTATCATCATTACGATGGAGTATGAAAAATGGAGAATCGGCCACTTTGAGCGGGTATGAGAAGTAAACCGAGCGTGAGATAAACTCGAATAACTCGTACGCAGAACTTATGCTATAACGCCGTTATCTCGTTTCCTTTGCTTTTACATTCAATTCTTTTCTTTCTTTATCTAAGGCATTATTTGTCTACCGATTCGTCCATCTTGGCACGTTTGGTGCCATTTTTTTTTACGTCCGCGGTTGATTTTCGTTTCTTTTGGCTCGCCTGCAAATATTTTTTTTTACAATTTTCAATCGATCAAAGATTCAAAACTACGTTGGACATTTGAAGCCTCGCAAATTCGATTCGAGATCGTGCCAAATAGGACGGCGCTTCAACATTACCAAATCAAATATTCTCATACCTTTTCGTCATCCTCGTCGTCTATGTTTTCTTCCTCCATCTCATCCTCCAAGTCGTCGAATTCTTCCATGTGTGTTCCTATCGAGCGCGAATCAACGAAAATTCAATGAAAACGACTCTCAATCTATTTATCAATATCCACCATTGGCGACGAGTCCATGCTTTTTTTATCTCAATCGTGCCCCGTATTAAGTCAAATAAATGAGCAATTTTAAGTAATGTTCTTACCGAGAAGATTGTGTCCTACTATGTGAACGGGTCCGCTGCCCTTGATGAGGGTGAACGTCACGGGAGGATCCGGAAAACTAAGATCGAGGATTATTTGGACCGTTCTGCCAACTTCGAGAAGGGCAATTGGACACTTTATGAGACCCTTGAGTCCCATTGCCTCTACCTGTAGAACATTGAGCTCGCCCGGTTTGGCTTCCGGTCCCAAAAGTGCCTGCAAACAATTATTCATATCATACCAATTTGCAGAAAAATTGACGGTTCGCTCAACCGCGACAAAAACCACCGAATAATTATACAACATGCGAGAAAAAAAATATCGGCCCCGCCATCGAGTTATTTTTTTGAAAATTCCCCTCCATTAGACCCGAACCTTTATGGCCGATTTCCGTTACGCTTCCCCCCTCCCCCCTGTTACCCCATAGAAGAAAAGAAGACCCGTCAAGGGTCGTTCACGACCATGGGCGGGGGAGAGGGGCTGGGAGTTTACAATGGAATCCGGCGAGGGAATTAGTATTTCCCGTTTGGACGCTATTTTCTTCCGTATTTTTACAAGGCGCTTCGTACTTAAATTTCTCGTTGTGATTATTGTCGATGTACCGATTTGCAATTGGCGCGCAAAATGGGCGTTTGGACGAGCTTCGCTATTGGGACAAAAAGACGAGAGAGAGAGAGAGAGAGAGAGAGGGAGAAGGAGCGAGATAGCGCGCGAGCGAGCGAGGGGGCGGTCGGCCGGCCGGCCAGAGAACACCGGTAAATTGTATTCAGGTTAGGTTAATGCGGAACATGTAAGAATTTAACTCTCATATTCGATCTAGATGGCATCCCAAACATGATGATGAGGGATTAGCTAGTAGAAAATCTCTGGCAATGGCAATGAAACAAGTTGCGGAAGAGCTCGAATGACAAGAGACGAGAGAAGTAAAGGGGGGAAAAAAGAAACAACCGAGGTTCGTGTTGTAGGAGATCGTTGCGAAATGGTGAAAGAAAAAGCTCATTCTTCAGGAGCCATTGTAATTTCAATTTTACAAGCTTGGAAGGAAGGCATACAATGACTTACCATTTTAATGATGAGTTTTTGGTCAACCCCATAGTGTGGATTACCACCTTCGGCGTCATCGTTCTTTCTTTCAGGATCCCATACTTCGGTCGCATTCGGTCCCTCGAGGGTAATTCCTTTAAACACACAAACCCAACAACAATTCAACACGCGTTAAATTTCGTCGTTTTTTTTTTTTTTTTTTTTCAAATGGATAATCGCGGCAAAGGCGCCAATTTTTATGTTTTTTGCGCGATACGTCACGGAGGCGCGCGCGAACGAAAAAAATATCGCCGCGCGATAAATGTTTACGGTAAAGAGAATAATCGGCATCGAGTTTTATAGAATTGATGAGTTTCAAAATATTGATTGAAGGAAGATAAAAACGTTTGGTATTAAGCACAGTTTCACAATGGCCGACTTGCCGGCGTCCCGTGTTATTTTCCCCCCTAATGCCGCTAGCGTTTCGCGTTAACACTTTTACTCGAACGACGCGATGCAAGTAAAACGAAAATCGGGTAAATAATGTTACGTTCGTAAACCGTATTCTATAGAGCTTTATATTTACCATAAAGATATTCTTCCGCCATGACGATTGAGACGATATTAATGGATATATTTTTTCGTTACGATACTATTATGCGTCTCGTCGGCGGAGCCCGTGTACAGTAAGCGTGGAGCGTGGCTTGTTGGCCCGATACCAGGGTATGGGAGACGTACCCCCCTCCATTCTCCCTGACTGGCTCGGAGCGAGACGCCGCGCGCAATACTCACCTCCGTTTCGCTTTCTTCACCCCCTCCCTCGTCGCTCCTATTCTCTATTCTTTTATTTATAATATTTATGCATGGCCATGTGTGCGTTTGGCGGCGGAGGGGAAACTCGAGCGAGCGCAACTTCGGCGGCAGGTCCGCACGTGCTGCTGCCGCCGAGTTCTTCTTTACACCTACCAATTGAATTTCTCGTAGTAAACTACGTTGCGCGCTTGCAATGCGTTCTTTTTTTTCATTGGTCGTTTCTCTTCTCACCCGGTAACCGCCGGTACCCGCGCAGCGGCCTGCCCCGGCATCGCTCTTGTTCCAACGTTGCCAACTGATGATTGTCAATATGCCGCCGGCGGCCGCCGGAAACTATTGCGCCCCTCGAAAAAAAAAAGAAATAAAACTAAAATTGGCGCTTCTTTCAATTATCGAAAAATCTCCGAAATGGAAAAGCGCATACGATGGAAATGAAGATATTCAGCGAAACATTTGTAATCAAGTTGCTGGCGAATTTATTACAACTCCGGTGCTTTGTACACAATCCACATAGACACTGGAACATAACGATTTGTAAAATAAAAAATGTTCACGCGCGGAAAATAAATAAAAAGATGGGGGAAGGGGAATAAGAAGGATAAAAAGATGGATCAATCGCCTTGCGAGATGGGAGAGCCCCGATCTCTCTTGGAAGGCTTGCCTTTTGCCTTGGATTTGCTATCGCGTTTCCGACTGAGGGAAGAGGTCGAAGTCGTTGAGGTCGAATCGGCGGGGCTCGAGTGATTCGAGCCGTCGCGATCCCAACGAGCGAGAGCCTCTCGCAAATTTTGTCCATCAGTTTCGTCGTAAGCGTCGACATCGACGTGCAAATTGTCTTGATTGGCACGACCGATTTCCGAAGTTTCGAGATTAGCTCGCATCTCCTTGCGCTGATCTTCCGTATGCTGCGGACATCGCATCGATCGGGTGCACAATTTTTTCGTATGCTCCGATATAACCCCGCATATTTGGGTCAATAAAGTTCGTTTGTCCTCGATCGACATGTTTTCGTAATTCGAGGGTGAGTTCTCGTTGCTCGATTGAGCATGCTCCGCAGCGCCCGCCTCTCCCCCGTTTCTCTGACCGCCTTTTTGCTGCTTCGAACGTTTTATCCCGTTCCTATCTTTGCGTCGTTTTCGCTTGTCGTTCGTCAAACTCCAATCTACGTCGTCGTCGTCGTCGCTCATCACCCCGCTGAAATTGCTCATGTCCTTTGTACTGTTTGCTATTCGACGAGACGCTATTCTCGAACTGTTTCTACCCATTCCCATACACTTTTCCAGATGCGTAGCGAATCTGCAGGCCGCTACTCCTCTGTCGCAATTTGGACAATTGCATTCTTGCGATTTCTTAACCGGATGCTGACCAAACACATCCAGACCGGGCGAATCTGCAATTATTAATTATTATTGATGATCCATCTCCGCATCAAAGTTTCCTCAATGAAAATGCATTTTTTCTATTACCTACGATGGCGTACGACTCGTCGTCGGGGATTCCTTCCTCGACGTCCGAACTGCCGGTCTTAATTGTTCTGTGAACATCGAATACAAAACCCATGACAACTTCGTCCAGGAGATCCTCGTATATTTCCTTGGTGGCTGCTTCGCAGTTGTCATTCTTGCTCATAAATTCGAGAAATCTCGCATCCAATTCTTGTATCCGTTCTTCGGTAACGGACATTTTCGATCCAACGATTGCAACAAACCGACATGTGCTTTATTTGACCAAATTTTAATCCCCCTGCTCTCGCTCCTCGTCTTTATAATGTTTACAAAAAGTAAATATACGCATGATGAGCCTCGCGATATTGCGAGGCAAGATATATATATATCACAGGCTTTGACGTCACTCGAATAACACACGAAGATCCTCGTGCCGTAACGAGATTTTTTTCAACGAGCATATAATTTATTCCAGTTTATCGCAATTTTGACAATTTCTATATGACATATTTTTTCTGTCACACCACTTATTTTAACGCTTTGACATTTTTTATTCTCTACAAAGCTCTCACCCACCAGGTGGCGAAATATACACCGCGGCCGGCGGCAACGGGAGAACGAAAGCCCCTGGCTGGCAGGGGGGCAGGACGGAAAGGGTTCTCAATGTGCGCGCTATTTTTAAATGCTTATAAATTATAACCTATAACACGATGGGCCAAACTTTTATTTCGGTATTCCAGCTAAACGAAACTTTTATCCTACCGATGATTAATAAAAATGTGAACGACTATAATCGAGCTTGATACCCCATCAATGTCCGCGGCTGACATTCGATATTGAAAAAGCGGACATTATACAAACATAATATTAACGCCTGCTGCTGCTTCTGCTTCCGCTTCTGCTTCTTTCATAACACCCGATCATTAACGCTCCTAACCATACTCGAAAATTTTGTACAACAAGTATTTCCCTAGTTTTTGTCAATTTAATGAAATTCTACGAAGAAGATTGGCCGTTTTCGCGTTAATTCAACGTGAGTTAGAACCGATTGCTCGCGAGTGTTTAATCGGTCATTGGGATTCTTCGGAAATCAGGAGCCCCTCGAATTTTCGAGGTTATGAAATAACTGGTATCTCTTGTTTCAGCTAGAAGAACCGGTATACGATATAGAAATGGCGAAAGCAGTCAAAAGTTTAATGAGAATATCAATGATGTTGCGAAATTTAGGGCCGTTAAGAAATTACACCATGACCAGACGATTTTCACGAAATTCCGCTTATTGCTTTTCCTTCAACTCCGATAAAGGTAATTCATGGGAAGAAAAATCTCACTGAAAAATCTTTCTGCAAATTTCTTAAAAATCTGACCGACGATTTTCATGTAGAATCACTGATTTCGGCAAGGCCGTACTTGATGGAGAATGACGTCGCGGATGAGCTAGGTTCAAAATCGATACGAACGGCGTTGGAGCAAAGTAAATCGTGGAGGCAAGTTTTTAGCATAGTAAATGCAAATGAAAACTCGATGAGCGCGGGAGATGCGACGATGGCGTTGAACATGTTGATGAAGCTATCGAAAATTGGGCAGGATAAACGGCAAGTGATAAGCAATGAATCGGGCTTTTTTACTCTGTGCGAAGTATTGAAGAAAAAAATGAGATCGATGAGCGGAGAAAATTGCGTGACGATCCTCAAGACAATGATATTTTTGAACATACCTACGACCAGCATCATCGTCCAGATGACTTTACAAATGCTACGCAATCATTTGCCTCAATTGAGTCTCAGAGTGCTCAGTTTTCTCGAATTTTTATTGGACAAGTGCGAAAGCACGCCGCTCGTCGCAGCCCTTAAAATCGCATTGCCGATAGTCTACGAGACTCATCTGACGGTCAAACTCGATCGCGAATCTATCATCAGCATCAGAGATGCATTTACCTTTTTGGCGAAAAAATCAACAAACGCCGTAACGCTTGACATACTCTTGCACGCTTTGCTCGAGTGTAAACAGCCGTTGGACCCGTTGACCGCCCAATCGTTGCTATGGTCTTGCTGCGAGGTACAATGTTATGTCAACAAACTGCCCCAAGCTGTCAATCACATACAGAAAATACTTGCTCCGAACGTCAATCATCTTAATCGGCGACACGTTATAAAGCTGCTATCGATGATCGAGAAAAGAATCGTCGCAAAGTGAGTCTCCCCCACCGAATCTCTCCTTTCACCACCGAACCTTATAATTATTACATTATCTCCTATATAACGAGCTATATTTTTTCAGGCAAGCATATTATTATCACGAGGGTTTCGTTGACGCGTGTGCGTCAACTGCAATATCGGCCGACTGGGGTGTGACGGACGCTCTGCGTGTTCTCACCACATTGGTCGCGATCGGACACACGCAAATATCGCTTCTCGATTACATAGCGGCAAAATGTTTCGAACAACCGGCCACGTTGGAGGCGCTCACGCCCGAGGAAATAACCGTTCTCGTAGCTGGTTTCGCTTTGGCCGATTACAAACCTATTTTTTGGGACGTTATTCGAGATACGGTTACGAACGAGCGGCTCCTCGAATCGGTGTACAACGACACCTCTCGACTGACCAAGCTGACTCTCAATCTGTTGGCCTTGGACGTTTATTGCCCGAAACTTTTGGAGCAAGAGTTCGAACGATACGCTACAAGACCGTATCATCGAGGCGCCCGCATAAGAAGGCTCGTCATCCTCTATCAAGCCGTTAAAACCCTCTATCCTCAATATTCCGGACCATGGCCGTTCGACCAACGCGCGATCCTCAATTATACCTATCGAATCAATGATTTTCCTCTGCTCGCTGCTCTCGAAGGTGCCATCGGTGGTCCGTCTTACGTTATTTCCGAGCTCCGATCGAAATACGGTCATGTAATAGGTGAGTGAGTGCCCGCATCCATCGGATCTCTCGTTGCTGCAATATTTTTCTAATGAATCCGTCCGTGCGATAGATCACGCGATTGTAATGCGGAAAGGAGGTTATCCGGTCGCGATCAACAACGATAGCATGACGAAGGAAGGAAACGCGGTGATGCAGTTGGAAGAGCTCAAGCCCCCCATCGACAGCCAAGTGTCAGTCGAATTTGTTGCTTTTTTGTTTTTTTTTTTGTTTTTTTTTGCAGCCTCTCTCCCTCCACCAGTCTCGAGAGAAATAATCAAGTCATTTTTTCTTCCCCTCCCTCGCAGAATTCTTCTCTTGTACATACGTCCGAAGGGGTACTCGATCAATACTCAAAGAATGAAGGCTACCTGGTCGCTGGAAATCAAGAGCCTCGAAGCTCTCTCGGGACACACGGTCATCCCGATTCGCTCGAGTATGTGGTCTACTCTCTCCCAGTCGGAACAAATTCCTTACATCATGCAAGCCATCAGACTCAAGTGCGACGAGCTCTCGGTTTCCGCCAATTCGTGAAAAATAACACCCTTTCTTTTCCTTTTTTTTTTTTCTTTTTTTTTTTTGTGTAAAGGGTATTCAACGACGCGTTGCGCGGACTAACGAAAAATATATGCTGGATAGAAGCATTGAGCGAGATCTCTCGATTCATTTCGAAAGGATGCACAATTGCAACGACGCGCCAATATAACCAGACGCAATCTTATTCAACAGTTTATTATATGAAAATAGCTCATATGTCAACAATAAAATATAGTCATTGTATAATTGCTCCAATTGTGATGTACGGGACACAAGTACGCATACGCCTATACGTAGATTCACTCATTACAAGCCACTCCGTTATCGCTCATCGGGTATTCATCGAAAACCCGCCAAAATCTCAACAACAACAAAAAACGTATTTTGTGTATATACATTTTTTAAGCTCAATAGGACAAACGTTATTGCGATTCATGAAAAATTCATTGTCAACGAAATCATGATGATAGTTAATGAACTCTATTGCTAAACTACCTAATTATTGCTCGATTCTCATCCACGCATGGCTGAAATGAAACAATTTTCAAACATCCGAGTAGCGAGGTTTTCTCATGTAGAAACATTGGATCTTTATAAAAATACGAGGCAATTGGCTCGACACAATTGCTCATTTATTCTTGAAAAAAAAAAAAAAAAAAAAAAAAAAAAAAAAAAAAAAAAAAAAAAAAAAAAAAAAAAAAAAAAAAAAAAAAAAAAAAA
>JAPYYS010001130.1:0-22500 GCA_030522525.1 Campopleginae sp. 14b
TTCGGGTACGCCGTACTACCGCATTTCGCATGCGCGTTATCGGGAGTAACACGCCAGTCTCGCGCGATCGTTCGATCTGAGCGGAGAGTACTCTGAGACAACCGTGATTGTTTAATTTATATTGCGATGAAAAATTTATTGAACAACGTTTTGGAAGCGTTTATTCGGGAGGAGCAGGATTAGCGGTTTCATTTGCCGGTAGAAATGCAAGGTAATTAAAATTCTAGTGTTATATAAGGCTAATGCAGGTGTGGTGAATCGTTTACGTGGTTATATATAATAAAAAGACATAAATATGGCGTATACTCTTTTCAAATAAAAAATTCTCCATTTTCAGAAGAAGCGAACGAAGATTGTGGCCTCCGACATCGATTGGGAGGTCAATCCTTAATTATGGACACGCAACCAGAACGGTGATCACAATACTGCAACCGAAGAGATGACTCCAATACCTGGTCGGGCGAAAATTGCAACAATTTGAACGAAGTAAAATGGGCTATCAAAATAAGTTATTCATTGCAGATTGTATTTTTATGTATTTATTCCAAAAGCTTTGATAAATAAATGTATTTGGAAAAAATATATTGCATCTATCGTTCTGTTTTTATTTTTTGTAACCCGCCTTTGTCCAGTACACGTGAGCCACTGTGTACTGGAAAACATAACCTCT
Organism: Campopleginae sp. 14b; assembly: GCA_030522525.1. Taxonomy (NCBI): domain Eukaryota; kingdom Metazoa; phylum Arthropoda; class Insecta; order Hymenoptera; family Ichneumonidae; species Campopleginae sp. 14b. The sequence goes on from JAPYYS010001130.1 coordinate 671, forward strand.
AAAAGAAGTATTATTATCGATATTATACGGGTACCGTACTGGTACTGTGGCGGTACGGTGTACCAAAATAGAACATGCTATCAACATACCACAGCAGTACCGTAGGGGTACGAGAATCGTACCATACCAGTACCGTAGGAGTACGAGAAACGTACTATACCAGTACCGTATTGGTACGGCGTACTGACATATTTGGGGGTACCGGTACATTTACGTTACCGTAACTGTACCGTACTGGTACCGTGAGAGTACGCCGCACTGCTCTGATTGAGCGTCAACCGTACAGTACCGGTACCGTGGCAGTACCGCGTACTGGTACGCGTACTGGTACGCTGTACCAGTACCGTACCCTCACGGTACGCACGTACCTGGTGGGTACAGTACCGGTACGCGGTGGAGGTGGTACTGGTATCGTACCAGTACCGTACCAGTATTTTGTTTGCTGGGAGGGGATTGAGCAGCCAGTCAGTCCGCCGGTCGATCGTTCGTCGGTCATAAACATTCATATGGGAACGAGAAGAATTTTCCTTCCAAACCTTTCTTTTTTTTTATAACTTCTGATTTTTAGATAAATCCACTCGAAACTCTGATGTCGTTCGATTGGGTAGTTAGCGACCTTTCCAATGAGTCAAACGAGAACCCTGGGTTTGTCTAGTTTAACGATGAAATTTTTATTTTTATTTTTCTAAGACGTTCTCATTTAGTAAGTCGGTAAGTCCGTCGATCGGTCGGTCGGTTCGTCGGTCATGAACATTCATATGGAAACGTAAAATTTTTTTTGTATTTTCACGTCGAAAGCTGCTGGCGTGCTGATTTCAGATACACTGCGCGTACACTTTGCGCATGTCCACCGCGCATTTGCATTGCGCACGTCGAAAGTCCTGAGAAACTAGGGGAAAATATGGGGAAATGAGTCGTTCAATCATTCACTAATATCAATTGAAATATTAATTCTCTAACAGTTTTTTCAAACTCTCAAATCCTTTCAAACGATTCTCAAACGATTAAAAAAAAAATTGAACCTCTAAGTCAATTTTTTGGGGAGATACGAAATAGGAGGGCCAAATTCACATCCAAAATTAAAATCAATTTTCCGGGAAAACTATTTACTTTCAAACAATTTTTCTCTGCTCTCAAATCCTCTCAAACGATTATCAAATGATTTGCATTAATTAAATTCAAAAATGATAACTTTGGGGGGCCAACTTTATTGAGGTTCTGTTGGAACCACTTGAGCCCTATAGCAGATCTATAGGGCTCCTCAGATATAGGAGATCTCCCTATTCATCTCAGCTCGTGTTCAAAAGTCGTGTCATGTAATCCAACACCCAGTGGCAGAAGTAGTAACTAATCGCTCCGGCGACTGTTTTTGTCACGGCGTCCACTCTTATTTCCTCTCTATTCTCCTTGTCTCCTTCAATCATACAAGCGACATGTATGTCGTTTAGCTGACTAAAACGTTTACAATAACCAATCTAAACGATCAATAGATTATTTACAAAAATGGAAATCGATGAAGTCACGAAATTAGAACATCTTTCTTTAGTTTCCAAAATATGCACGGAATTAGAAAATCATTTGTCGCTCAACGACAAAGATCTAGGTGAGTGTACCATAACCTGTCAAAATACGTATACAAATCGGCCGTCCGATCAATGATTCTCGTAGCAATTTGGATGAATTAAATTTTATGAAAAATCTTTTTTTGAACATTTTTCACCTTGTCCTCGATCGTTTTATGAACAATAATTCACCTTTATTATTGCAGCCGAATTCATAATCCATCTAGCAGAGAAGAACAATAATTTCGAAGATTTCAAGAAGGTACTTCTAGAAAATGGTGCTGAATTTTCGGTGAGTATCCATTTTCTCTACACAATATCAGCTCCTCGAGTACACACTGGGTCTATACGACCCTCACAATTTCCTGTCACTGATTATCCAAAAAATGGATAATGACTATAATACTACCATTTGAGAAACACCTTAGGTCAGATTGACCCTAAAAAATTTTTGTCGTCGATTGTCAAATAATGCACCAGTATACAACAATTTTAAAAGTGCCTCTGGTCAGATTGACCCGATCTGTATTTATCGGAGGTTCGTACTCAAAAGATTAAAAAAGTAAAATCTGTGAAATTTAATTTTTTTGCGTGTTCTCTGTTCATCTTTAGGATTCGTTGGTGTCGAATCTTCTGAGAATAATACAACACATGAAACCAATAAAATCGTCATCCGGCAAGGCTCAGAGCAATGGCGGAAAGCACAATGATTTGGCAAATAAGTTTCCAGGTTTGGCAATTCCTAACGAGGCAAAAGCGTCAGCGACGGAAAATAAAAAGGAGAATGAGTACGAGGATGCCATGGCATTTCTGGAAGCTTCGGCTCCTTCTTATTCCAGGGGCACGGGCGAATCGAAAGTTGAAAACAAAACAGTAACGCCTGAAGTTGTTCAGAAAAATACGGAGAGAGAACGAAAAAGAAGTCGGTCTCGAGAAAGGAGAAGCAAATCGAGAGACAGACGGAGCAGGTCAAGAGACAGACGTAGCAGATCGAGAGACAGACGGAGCAGGTCGAGAGACAGACGGAGCAAATCGAGGGAGCCGAGGCATGGTTCGCGAAGAAGACGAAGGTCCGGATCCCGAGATGGTGTACGAGAAAGGAAAAGGCTACGATCTCGGGAGAGAAGAAGATCGAGATCGAGGAATCGTGATCGTGATCGTAAGCGAGGATCCCGTGATCGTAAAGAATCAAAATACAGCAACCGGAGTAAGGAGTCAAAGGCAAAATCAAAGTCTCAGTCGCCGGAGGATATTTCGGCGGATCCGGAAGTGGGTAAAATTTACACGGGCAAAGTGGCGAACATCGTGCCGTTTGGGTGTTTCGTACAGTTGGAGGGTCTGCGGAGAAGGTGGGAAGGACTGGTCCACATATCGCAGTTACGACGAGAGGGTCGCGTGGCGACGGCGAACGACGTAGTCACACGAGGACAAAAAGTTTTGGTTAAAGTTCTGAGCGTCGGTGGACAAAAAGTGTCGCTGAGTATGAAGGACGTCGATCAGGAAACCGGGAGGGACTTGAATCCTGTTATTTCGATGATCAAGACCGAGGAGGATGAGAAACATCTTCGTAATCCCGACAGACCGACCTCGTTGCTCGAACTGCAAGGCAACGTCGACGAGGATGAGACGTACTCGAGGAAACGAGTACAGCGTTTATCCTCGCCGGAGAAATGGGAGATAAAGCAAATGTTGGCCGCTTCGTGCATCGACAGAAGCGAACTGCCAGAATTTGACACGGAAACTGGGATTTTGCCGCGAGAGGACGACGAGGAAGAGGACGTGGAGATCGAATTGGTCGAGGAAGAGCCTCCTTTCCTTCACGGCCATGGGAGAGCCCTCGGGGATTTAAGCCCCGTCAGGATAGTGAAAAATCCCGATGGATCCCTCGCACAAGCCGCCATGATGCAGAGCGCCCTGGCGAAAGAAAGACGAGAAGTTAAAATGTTGCAGAGAGAGCAAGAGATGGATTCAGTCCCGACAGGCTTGAATAAAAATTGGATCGATCCTCTGCCCGAGGCCGAGAGTCGTACATTGGCCTCGAACATGCGAGGGATTGGTCTACAGGCTCAGGATTTGCCTGAATGGAAGAAACACGTGATAGGTGGTAAAAAATCGAGTTTCGGCAAGAAAACGAACCTGACGTTGCTTGAGCAGCGACAAAGTTTGCCCATTTACAAGCTGAGAGACGATTTGGTAAAAGCGGTCACTGACAATCAAATTCTTATCGTTATCGGAGAAACTGGATCGGGGAAAACAACGCAAATAACGCAATATTTGGCCGAAGCGGGTTTCACCGCACGCGGCAAAATTGGTTGCTCCCAACCCAGAAGAGTCGCCGCAATGTCCGTGGCTAAGAGAGTCGCTGAGGAATTCGGTTGTCGTCTCGGCCAGGAAGTTGGTTATACGATCCGTTTCGAGGACTGCACCGGACCGGAAACAATGATAAAATACATGACGGACGGTATGTTGCTCAGGGAATGTCTCATGGACCTCGATCTGAAAAATTATTCGGTGATTATGTTGGATGAGGCCCACGAGCGGACGATTCACACGGATGTGCTGTTCGGACTTTTGAAACAGGCTGTCGGAAGGCGGCCGGATGTGAAGCTGATCGTGACCAGCGCCACTCTCGATGCTGTCAAGTTTTCACAGTATTTCTTCGAAGCCCCGATATTCACCATTCCGGGACGTACTTTCGAGGTCGAGGTAATGTACACGAAAGAGCCGGAGACCGATTATTTGGACGCAGCTTTGATCACCGTCATGCAAATCCATTTACGCGAGCCACCAGGCGATATTCTTCTCTTCCTCACGGGTCAAGAAGAAATCGACACCGCCTGCGAGATTCTCTACGAACGTATGAAATCTCTGGGTCCCGATGTGCCCGAGCTTATTATTTTGCCGGTTTATTCGGCTCTCCCTTCGGAAATGCAGACAAGGATCTTCGAGCCAGCTCCACCGGGTTCCCGCAAAGTTGTCATTGCCACAAATATCGCTGAGACCAGTTTGACCATCGACGGTATTTATTACGTCGTCGATCCCGGCTTCGTCAAGCAAAAAGTTTACAACTCCAAAACGGGGATGGACAGTTTGATCGTCACTCCCATCAGTCAAGCCGCCGCCAAACAACGAGCTGGCAGAGCCGGTCGAACCGGACCTGGCAAATGTTATCGACTCTATACCGAGCGAGCGTACCGAGACGAAATGTTGCCGACTCCTGTGCCCGAGATTCAACGCACCAATTTAGCCACCACGGTGCTTCAATTAAAGACAATGGGAATCAACGATTTGTTGCATTTCGATTTCATGGACGCTCCACCGGTCGAATCCCTCATAATGGCTCTTGAATCTCTTCACAGCTTGAGCGCTCTCGACAACGAGGGTTTACTTACCAGACTCGGTCGAAGAATGGCGGAATTTCCACTCGAGCCGAATTTATCGAAAATGCTCATTATGAGCGTGCATCTACAATGCTCCGACGAAATATTGACTGTAGTCAGCATGCTCTCGGTACAAAACGTTTTCTACAGACCTAAAGACAAACAGGCCCTGGCTGACCAGAAAAAAGCCAAATTCAATCAAGCCGAAGGCGATCACTTGACTCTCTTGGCCGTTTACAATTCCTGGAGAAACAACAAATTCAGTAACGCTTGGTGCTATGAAAATTTCGTACAAATACGCACCCTCAAACGTGCACAAGATGTCCGGAAACAACTTCTCGGAATTATGGACAGGTACGAATTTTCCTACAATCTCAAAGCAACTTGTTTATTCGGAAACCAAAAACTTCTTCAATTCGATTTTTTTCTCTCGCGAGAACGAGTATTTGATGATTTTTTGATAAAACATGCATGGGTTGTTTTTTTTCTCCAACCAGGGACGATTTCTCCTCTTTGACTGCATACTGCGTCGTTTTGAGCCTATCGATTGTTGGGAATTTAGTGGCAACGGAAATTTAAACGTTTGGTTTTCGTTTTCGTCGAAAAAAATTTTGAATCATAAAATATAAAATTTTACTTTAAAGACGTCTCTAATAAAAAAAATGTTGGGTCAGATTGACCCAAGAGTGCACTCGAGGGTTAAAAACAAGAAATTATGTGAAGATAATTGTAAAAATTGACATTTTCTTGTTTAGGCATAAGCTGGACGTGGTTTCCGCTGGTAAGAATAACGTGAGAATTCAGAAAGCTGTGTGTTCTGGATTTTTCCGAAACGCAGCCAAGAAGGATCCCCAAGAAGGCTACAGGACATTAGTGGACAGTCAAGTCGTTTATATTCATCCCAGCAGTGCGCTTTTCAATAGACAGCCAGAATGGGTAAATTTCATGACTTTTCAACATCAAATTAATTTTATTATTTTTATTATGCTCAAGTTAAATTACGCTGGTATTAATTCACAGGTGATTTATCACGAATTGGTACAAACGACCAAGGAATACATGAGGGAAGTTACGACGATTGATCCAAAATGGCTCGTCGAATTCGCACCAGCTTTCTTCAAATTCAGCGATCCAACGAAACTAAGTAAATTCAAGAAGAATCAACGCCTCGAACCTTTGTACAATAAATACGAAGAGCCGAACGCGTGGCGCATATCGAGAGTTCGTCGAAGAAGGAATTAAAGAGTTAAATTTCTTCGATGTGTTCGTATTTTCTGTGTACATAAACTTCACGAAATATGTATAATAAATTAGTTGTCATTTTCTCCATCAAATTACCAAATATTTCTTCCACCTGCTTCACAATTTTCCCAACCTCCGATTTTCTAGGAATATTTTGGAAACCTGAATCATTTATTGCGTGAACCCATAGAAAATGCGACATTTTTCCGGGCTATCGTGCGGAAATAGCGCTCTGTGAATTTTGAATTGAGCGTGAACATTTTTTGAAAAACTGCCGCGATCAGTGCTACCGACCGTAAAACTGGTGGGACGTGGTTATTTGACAGACACGGTTATTTGACTGTTTGTAGTTTTGGTCCATGATCGTCGCACTTGGTGGCAGCTTCAATGTCATTTTGGGTATTTCGAGACACCTTGAAGACGAGAGGTTGGGGTGAAAGCGATGTAATCTAAAATAAACATTTGGTACGTGCTTAGAAAAATAATTATTCCTTGTTTCATCGCTTCAAATATAATAAAATTAATGTGTCAAGGAAAAATGAGGTTGACTGAGTTTGCCGGAAACTTAAAAAAACATAAGAAAATACGTTTTTCTTTAGCAATGCAACTGGGTGAAGATTCATACGAAATTAGGTGAAGAAAATTGACAGTTATATATTTTCTGCAGCTATCAATTGGTACATCGATCAGTGCGCAATGGCTACACTACTCAGTGCAACTTCTAGTCCCAAAAGGTTAGCGTTGAAAGATAAAAAACCCAATTTTCAATGACAGAGTTAAATACTGTTTAATCGATTTTTTTTATCATCTTAGGGTTGTACAAAGTCTAAGCAACAGACAAGGCAGCGTTTATGATTTAGATATTGATATGTTTCTTAAAATTTCCAACTACGAAGACACTGTGCGACAATTGGATATTTACTACGGCATTGGTAAGTTTTTTGTAACAAGATTTATAAATCTTATTATTTTCCAGCTGATAAAATAGAGAAATTTTTTTTTATCAATCTCATAATAATAAATATTACTAATGATAAATAATTAATAATTATACTGCGCTCAAGTATTCTTTATGTAAATATAAATATTAACAAAAAAGTACAAAGGCTGTTGATCTGAAATGTTGTTTATATTTGTAGTAAAAAGACAAATTCTGAATCATCAGAGTTGTATTACCGGATTATTTCCTCAAGTAACGAGCAATAAAACTGAGGCTAGCGTGAGAGACAGTATTTACTGCGCTGCTGCAATATGGAGTCTGTACCAAGCCTATAGGTGAGCTGAATAGCAAATCCTGTCCAAAATGAAAAAATTTACTGATTGAAAAAATTCCATGGATTCTCACGCCGAGTATCAATATTTTTCAATCTTTTCCAGGCGAATTGATGATGACAGAGGTAAATCCTATGAACTTGGCCAATCGGCAATAAAATGTATGCGTGGTATTCTTCAGTGCTGGGTCAGACAGTCCAGCCGAGTTGAATTATTCAAAATGAATCAGTGCAATCGTTTTTCGCTGCATTGTAAGTTCCATCTGGATACCGGCGATGAAATTTATAAAGATGACGATTATTATCATCTGCAAGTGAGTTGGATTGCTTGGAAAATTATTTTTAATTTTCACTTTGTGTTTTTTTTGTTACGTTTTCGGCTTTGCTGGGGTGGAGCTGCAAAAATAATCAGGTGGATTCTTTTGAAAGTTGGCTATGATTTCGATTCAAAAAACTTCAATGCAATTTTATTCACCAATCGTTAATTAATTATATGTAAAAATTAAATCGCGGCACCAATTTCAAAAATACATCGAGAAACATGAAGAAAACTGTCCCAATTCACAGGTTGCAGAAGCTTATGGTAAAAAATTGTTTGCAGATCGACGTGGTCTCCCTGTATCTCATATTTTTGGTACAAATGATATCTTCGGGATTGCAAATAATTTACACCCAAGACGAGGTTGCCTTTATCCAGAATCTAGTTTATTACGTTGAACGAGCGTACCGAACGCCTGATTATGGAATGTGGGAAAGGGGAAGTCGGTACAATGATGGAACGCCGGAAATTCACGCGAGTTCCATTGGCATGGCGAAAAGTGCATTGGAGGCCATCAACGGTTGTAATTTGTTCGGAGACAAAGGGGCTTCCTGGTCGGTTATTTACGTCGACATCGACGCGCACAATCGTAATCGTAGTATTTTCGAGACGATGTTACCTCGAGAATCGACGTCGAAGGTATTCAAACATCTTTATCGAGAACTTTTTATATACGATCGTCGATTCGTCAAAAAAAAAAGAAATCGTTACGTGATCAAGTTACAAAACGTATTTTTTTTTCTCAGAGTGTCGACGTTGCGCTCCTCCCGACTATTTCCTTCCCAGCCTTTGCTACCCATGAGGAGTTTTTGTACAGCGAGACGAAAGCAAATGTGGTGCGAAAGCTACGCGGCCAATACGGTTTCAAGCGTTTTGCTAGGGATGGCTTCAAGACAGTGGTCGAGGATCCGAGCCGACGTTATTACAAATCCGGAGAAATCAAAGATTTCGACAAGATCGAATGCGAATGGCCGCTTTTTTATATTTACATGATAATCGACGGGGTTTTCAAAACGCTTCCGGAGCAAGTCGAGGAATATCAGAATTTGCTGAAGGGGCGAATTCACAAAGATATCAATGGGGGTAAGAAAAAAAAAACAAAAAAGAATCTGCATTCCATTTCTTCGGCTAAAGAAATTCATGGTTGGGTTCCACTTTTGGCAGATCCGATCATCCCCATGTATTTTTATGTTCCGGAGAAAAATTTGGAGCTCGAGAGACACGAGCCAGGCAGCACGTTGCGTGTCCCGAGCGCCGAGGGTACTACTCAGAGAAATCATCCCGAATCCGAAGGATCCACTCTCTATTTGTGGAACCAATCCATGTTCGTTATCGCACAGTTACTCACCGCAGGCCTTCTCCATGTAAACGAGCTAGATCCGATCCGACGTTATTTACCCTCGTATAATAGGCCTCGCAGAGCCGGAAGATACTCCGCTTTTCAGGTGAGTCTATCAAATTATAAATTGGACAAAAACGAAGTTTGACCCTTTGAGTGCACACTGGGTCATTTTGACCCCAACGATTATTTATTACGAAAAACGTTTTTCCAAAAAAAAAAAATGCATATTTACCGGAATTCGACGATTTGAAAAATGCCTTCGGTCAGATTGACCCAAGATGCACTCGTATTAAGCAAAAGAATGCTTTCAAACGATTGCGGTCTCGACAGAGACTCGTTTTCAACGAAAAGTACTTTTTTTTTCAATTTTGAGAAAGATAATTCGTTGTGAACTCTTATTGCAGCCTTCAATCATTTTTCTAATGGTTTAGTCATTTTTTTTTGCATTCCATATGAATTGTTACAACCAATTTTCAAACATGCAGTACTTAATAAGTTTTTTTCTCGAATTCTATGCAGGCCAAACCCAGCATCGTAAGTAAATTCTGGTTTATGCCTTTTGCACCGTCCAAATTTTCATTATCGTTAAAACGTTTTAATAGCAACAAGCATCCCATAACACAGACATGATTCAATCGAGTGTTTCAATTTTTTGAATCCCGTAGAAATTGTGCTCAATGCGTTAAAAAATTAAACAGTTTTCGATTCGCCGAATTTTATGTCATTTTTGTTTGTTGTTTGGAGCTTTTTTTTTCCTACCGTACCTTCTCAGTGTGAAGAGAATGAGAATTAACGATTTTCTCGATATTGCCCATCGAGAATTGTCCGAAATAGAAAAACCCCAGAGATTACGAAGCAGTATCAAAATTATCAATATTGCAGTCGTTTTGAGTTCATTGGATTCATTGGATTTTTTTGGAGCTGAAGAATGTATTTGAATTCCGAGGTGAAAATGCAAGACAATGTTTATGAAGATCCCAATTTTCCAAATGTAACGCTGAGAGGGTTCCTGAAGTGTCGAGTCCACATGAAATCGATTCGCGTAAAAGATATAAATTTAAAATTGTCTCCTAACAAAAATTCTAGTTAATATAATTCACAGTTTGGTAATCGCATAAATAATCATGCACGTTGGTTTTGGCCATGTTTGTATTTCGCACAAGAACCGACGAAATTCTTTCCTGATTCTGCGACACGATATTGCCGTAAAACATGAACTTTGCTATGTAGAAATTGCATGAGTAGAGTGCAGAAAAAAATGTCTATGAATTGCAAAATGAAAAAACTTTTTAACGATTTTAGGGGACGCACACGGATCTTGTAGTGCAAATTGTTTTGATCGCGGAGTCAATGAGACTTCAGGCAATGATGGCAACTTATGGGATTCAAACACAAACTCCCCACGAAGTTGAACCAGTCCAGATTCTATCCTCGACTCAGTTGGTCCAAGTTTATCAGAAATTAGGAGTCAACAGCAAATTGAATCTTCAGGGCAGACCTGCCAGGCCCATTGGTTCGTTGGGCACCAGCAAAGTAAGTTGGAATTTTGTGATCAACGTCCGAAGGAAAAAAATCAATTTTATTTTCGTACCTTTGGTTTTCGTAGGTCTACCGAGTCTGTGGCATGACAGTTCTCTGTTATCCATTGATTTTCGAAGTGTCTCAGTTCTATTTGTATCGTGACATGGCCTTGTTGATCGATGACATAAAAACGGAGCTGAAGTTTGTTGGAAAATATTGGCGATTATCGGGACGTCCAACCGTGTGCCTCTTGATAAGAGAAGAACACATGAGGGATCCCCAGTTCAAAGAAATGTTGGATCTTCTCGCAATGTTAAAGAAAGGCTATTGCGATGGGACCAAAGTTCGAATCGGTCGTCTCCAGAACTTAATTTCATCGTCCTGCATCGGTAATTGTATTTCAATGGTGAAAATAATAATTTCTCCAATTTCTTTTCACCGATTATTAATTTCAACGTTTCCGGCCGATTTTTTCGTTTCAGAACATCTTGATTTTGTGAGCACGATCGAAACGGATCTGGAGCTGAAGCAATTCAAGCAACTGGAGCACGATTACATCGGTTATCAGAGTTTGACCGATGTGCCGAGATCTCTCGCCTACACGGAGGACGTGATCGATTTGCAGAAATTTGCCAACGAACCTACGCACAGTATTTTGGACGAAATTCGACGAGCTGAGGGGCTTTACGCAAAGTGTCAGCTTTACGGTATTCTCCTGAAACGCGAAGGCATCAATTACGAAATTAATGGGACAACAGGTAATTTAACTCTGAACTTTCAATCGATTTCCAACATTTGAGCGCACTATTCTTTTGCTTCTTAGTCGGCGATCATCTCAGAGCTTTGTATCAACGTGCCGGTGACCTCAGATATTGGATGGCTGTTCGTTATTGCAGTAGTTTACTCAATCACACAGTAGACAGCATCAGCCCGTTCATCACGGGAGTTCTAGTCAAAGGAAAACAGGTATCGAACGCCTTTATATTTTTTTATCATTTATTTATCAGTGCTAAACGTAAACTTTACACTTCAAGACCAAAGTCGGAATCATTCCGACTAGGTTTTTCGTAAATTAAATGTGCATGAAATCAGATTTCTCAGATATTATTATTTTTCTTGTGAAAAAATGAAGATAATCGTGAATGAGAAAGTCTATTTATCGGGATAGGGCCGGTTTTATGATGAAGATAAGCGCGGAGTGTGTTCGGACTTGATTCATTCATTTGACGGTCAGAACAATAACTCATGAGGTTTAGGGTTAATCGTAATTAGAGGATTTTTCTGTTTGGCTCGGCCGAAAAATTGCATTTCCGTCCATTAACTAAGCTCAAAACCACAAAGCTGTATTTATTAAGAAAATTGATAATTAAATTATTTTAGATAACTGTGGGAGTGATTGGACACGAAGAAACTGTTTTCGACAAACCAATGACTCCCGCAGAAATTCAATCCGTAATGTACTCAACGATTCAACCTCACAACGTAGTTCAAGCGGTTCTGCAGCAAGAAGTTTTGCTCTATTGCGGTCGACTGATCGGCACAAACCCTGACATGTTCAAGGGAATCCTAAAAATTCGCATCGGGTAAATTTTTTACATTTTCTTTGCAATCTGTTGTATTTTTAGGGTAAAAATAATTTGTGACATTTCGGGGTTTGCAGTTGGGTACTAGAGGCGATGAGGCTCTACCTGGAGATGTTTGTGGTAGACCCTAAGCCGATAGAACACTACAGCCCGTTCGAGATTAGAAAGATACTCATTAAAGTTTTAACCGTCAAGGATTGGGGATCGTCGGAAAAGTGAGCCTCGATTGTGTTGTTGTTGTTAAAATTGAGTGTTGGACCATGCTGACCACATTTTTAAATTATGTTCTCGTTTTTCTCACAGTCTTACGGTCCTCAGCAGACGAAAAATCGAAGGCAGTTTGTGCCGAGTGCCTACGCGTTTTTACAATCAAGTCTGGGAGGTCCTGATGCGTTGTCCCGAAGGGATTTGCGTCAACGGACGTGAATTGCCCCAGCAACCGACTCTTTCAAACATGACTCGATCAGAGCTCACCTTTGCCTTACTCGTGGAAACGATTCTACATCATATAAGCAAACCCGAATACAGGCAAATCATAGTCGAGGTAAATGAGCTTCGATGTTTTTTCATTTAATTTTTAACCCTTCGAGTACATACTGGGTCGTTTTGACCCCAACAATTTTCGGAAATATGGATAATTTACTACATAAAAATGCCTTTACAATAAAAAACACGAAATTAAGTTGTAATTTTTGTTTCCTCTATTAACTTCTGCAATATCGTAAGATTAGCAACATGTTTCCAGTCCGCATAGGTTATTAATGACTTGTTGAACTTTGTTGCAAGCTTCTGAACATAGTTGCGACGATATTGCTCCGAAATCCGGAATTGAGTTTCAACAGACAACTGGATTTGAATAAGCTCGTGGAAGACGCTGTAATAATGTACTGCAAGGACAGCAATGTGGAGAAAACGGACAACATGAGTCTTTTCTTCGCAGCCCACTATTCGGTAACCACTGGATATCTCGCGAGAGCTGTTGTCAACAATGTTTTAACCGGAGGTTGTGTTACCGCGATGTTTGATGTAAATCAAAGCATCGAGTCTCCAGAAATGTGCCATATAACGTGAAAATCGTGCTGAGATGATTCATGGGCTTTTCCACTGGTCACTCATTTTTCACGGCTGATCTTCGCATCGAATATTATTTGTGGGACGGAAAATTAGAGAAAATATGTAAGAAGGTCCATGAAACTTGCAAATAGAAAAGTTTATACTGAATAACAAGAAAAAAAGGACATTATATTGTAAATATAAGTTAAATATTGAGTGGATTATATTTTTATGAATAATTTCATCGTTGTTGACACGTGTTGAGTTGAATAATAAAAATAATCTATAATTCAATTTTTTTTTACATTCGAAGAAGCTTCGTTCTTTGCCAGAAACATTTGTTACCGTTTCGCAAAATTCGTATCCATGGCTCGCCTCGATCTCTGGATGTTATTGATATTCGCTCGGATTCTGGACTCGATCGTACCGACTTCCGCTGCTGCAGCCAGCTGTTTTCTGCAAGTGGTTAATCGTGGGGATTTATCAATTTTAACGGATAATTTGAAGGTGGTAATTGTGCATTTTTCTTAGACTCTTACCTGAGAAAATCTTTGTTGTAAGTTTTATCCGGTTGCTCTTTTTTCTCTTGTTCCCGATAACGCTTTACGTTTGTTTCGCGCTCCCGGTCGCGCCAAGAAGCGTTGTCCATCATTTCACGTCGTCGTTTCTCTTTCTCTTCTTCGGTCAGTCTTTGCTTTTTCGGAGGAACCCACCGCTTCTCTTCTCTTTTATCTCTTGACTCTGGTTTTGGAGGTCTCGATGATTCGGGTCGTGAATTTGTTTCTATTTTCGTTCGGTCGCCTCTCTTAAAACATAATTTAAAAAAAAAACAGTGTAGAACGATAATAATGTGACAAGATGTGATAATAATCTCCCGCCGGTGAATGCAAGAAAGAGAGCTGCTATTTTTCGAACGGAAAAAGAACATCGAAGAATTTTTATTCTGGAAAATCAAAGTGAAGTTCGATTTTCCTTCGTCTATTCGAATAAAGCATGTCGTCCGTGTTTTTCATACTATTTTAAGGACTATCATGGTGTGAAATGACAAAAATACCTTGGTGCATTTAGGACAGTCTGAATTATCATAATTTATAATTGTAACGTTCAATTGTAATGAAGGTAATGAATAATAAACATAGTAACGGTGCAGACTGAGTAAAAAAATATAAAGAAATAAAAATAACGTACCATTAAGCCGAATTCAGCCTTGGGTGGATTTCTCATTTTTTCGTCATCCGATTCTTTCGTATCTCTGGAAGAATCATTGTATTTTCTACGTGGACTTTTATCGCGATTTTCGTATCTTTTTTGGTTCCCTCGACTTTTGCTCTTATAATCCGATCTCTCTTGGCTCCTCTCTCGATCTTGATTTTTGTGTCGTTTTTTCGGACTATCTTCAGCGTCGTCGCTCGAATCGCTGTTCCTCCGCTTTTTGTTGTTCTTATACTTGTTCGATTTGGTACATTCGTCACTGGTGCTTCGATCGCTCTGTTTCTTTTTGCATTCTTTCTTGCGCGTTTCACGTTCTCTCCCTTGATCGTTTTTTTTGAGCTTTGAGTCTCGCTGTCTTCTTTCTTCACGGTCGGATTCCTCATCAGAGCTTTCGCTGCTGCTGCTGCTGCTGCTGCTACTCTCCTTCCTGTTCGCGCGCTTTTTTTTCTCCTTCTTCAATCTTTTCATCGACTTAATCAAATAATCCTCGTTGATTTTCCCCTTGAGCTTTCTGTATTTCTGCGCCAGTAGGTCGTTGAGATTTGCATCGCTATTCTCATTTTCTGAACTCGATTTCGAACGATTTTTTTTCTTCTGTTTTTTACTTCGTTTATCCCGTTTGTCCTTCTTCGTTTGCTGATCAAGCTGTGGAAAATTTTATTGACCATGGATTAATCCTCCGATGCTCATGTAAGTGTATTTTGGGTTAATCTGACCTAAGGCGTTTTTCGAACCGTTGAATTCCGGTAAAAATGCGTTTTTTTTTGTTTGTAGAGACGTTTTTTGTAGTATATTATACATATTCCACGGCCTTAAATTCATTTTTTTACGCGAACGCAAATTCAATACCGAAACATTCGTTTCTTTGTATTTCGCCATCTCTCATTAGATTGATAAAGGAAACCGTGGAATCTCTGACGTGGAATATTTCTTAAAAGAAAAATAAACAAAATTACCAATTCTCTGAGTTGCTTCAAACGGACGGGATTTTTTAGCAACTGGCTTTTTGTCTCCATTTCTTTTTTTTTTATGGCGTAAAGAGGATCTTCTTGTAATTTCCTGGCCAGATCCACTTGCTCGGAGCCGGAAAAAAATCTGAGAGAAGGAGGAATACATTCTGGATGGATAGAAAAAAAAATGATTAATTTGGCAAGTTTAGAAAATTGTCATTATGTTTGTTTTACAGAAAATTCATTAAACTCAGTTCCTACCATATTCAACGTGATTTTTTGGTGCTCTATTATGTTCTATATCTTTTTCAGCTTCAACCATTTTCTCAAAAGGTTTGTCAATGGGTTTGCCGAGTAAATAATCTTCCCGATTGATTGCCTGGTTCGGTCCCTTGTACATCCAATCCAGTTTCTTGTCCTCTTTCTTCTCTATCACACCTTGGTCCATGGCATACTTTGTCATGTCCTCTTTGTCTTTTTCCATCTCAATCTCCCTCTTCAATTCGGCTATTCTCTTTCTTTCCTGATGATCTTGTTGCTCCGCCTTCCACACCTTCTCCATGTTTTTCATGGTCGAAGGGTGCCATGATTTTTTTAGATTCTGGAAAGGGGATATTCATCGTAAGTACACACCTCCTATAAGCGCATTGTGGGTCAATCTGACCCAAGGCGTTTTTCAAAGTGTATTTGGGTAAATATGTGATTTTTTTTTTTTCAAGTAAATTATCCGTTTTTAATGGCCTCAAATGAAGTTTGTTGGTAAAACAAAAATTAAATGCCGAAACATGAGTTGCCAGCCAAATAATCGATGACAGGAGATTTTTGGGGTCACAACATCTCAGTATACACTCGAAAGGTTAAATACTTTCAGCTCTCCACTGAGACTTTACGTCGTTAGAGCCAAAAAGATATAAATAATTTTGTGAAACCCGATTCGTTCGAAAATATATCGACGTGTAAACAAAATGGTAAGAAAACAGAACGAAAATGGAATTATTTTTTATTTAGAGGTTATATGCTTACCAAATCTCCGCCACCCATAATGTTCGATGATTGCGATCAATGTAATTGGGTATTAAAAAAACAATCAGTAAGCAATAGCACACATTTTTTTCACGTAATTACAAATGATATATGAAAAAATAAATAAATAATTGTATTTTCACGAAAACAAGTGGATATGGCGTTCCAACAGCTTTGTTCTGTGTGTTGACATGGGAAAAACTTGAAAGTAACACAAGCTCCCGAGAGAGCTCGCTGAATGATTCTTCTTTTCGCGTCGCCTCCTAATTGAGGTTATTACAGATCTGTTTGATTTCTGGTTTGAGATGGAGTTCCAATTCGCATTGCAAGTCGGTCAAACGTCATGGTGAATGCTTTGAAAGGGATACTCGTTGAATGGTATTGTTACTTTCGAAAATAAAATGCGAAAACTGAAATTATGCGATAATGGGATCGATACAGATTTTAGGTTAGGTCGTTATTTTCTTTTGATTATTCGGTGTAGTCCAGATCCGCCGGTATGTTGAACTGTTTGTTGAGGTTATCTTCACTGATGTCAAATTTGTTCTTGCACCACGTCTGAATCGCAAATATATTGTCCGTCCATACGTTCGCTGCGTCTTTGTACAACTATAAAAATCAAGATCGTTGTTATATTGCTATGATTTTCAATGCTTCGTGTTAGAAATACTTACAGAAGCTTTTTCCCTTATTTGAGCTATGACTTCGGGGTCCGAGTCACTGAACTTGGCGATTAGTTTCTTTAAATGAGCTTCCTGCTTCTTTAGATCTTCAATTTCTTTTAAAACCGCCTGTCGTTCATCCGAGTCTTCTTTCCCTGCCTGACGAAAAATCAATGGATTTGAAGAATATCTTTGTCGCGTAAATAATTTGATAATCTTGAATTGTTGAAATCAATAATACACCACCTCTTCTCTTCTCAAATCCTCTCTGAGCTTGTCGAGCTTGAATTCTGATTCTACTATGACTTTGTTAGATTGAGCTACTTTTTGGGCTATTGCTGTTGTATTTCCCCTGGAATAGAATGATTGACATGAATATTTGTGAATAATTGGGCACGGGAAATGATTTCACCTGTCTACAGTACCCAAGAAATGTCCAGTAATAAGTAGAGGTTCCAATTTTATCACTACAAACAAGTCCGTCATCTACCAGAGCCTGTAGAACATCTTTGACAGATTGAAGCACAATGCCCTTTTCTTTAGGAGCTATTTTCTCCAATTCTTTGAGATTGAAAAATTCTTTCTTCTCGTAAAAAATTTGCAACATCCGCTGACGTTTCTCATCCAAAGAAACACCTTTTCTCTTGGACATGATGTATTTTTATCTGCATAAACAATTTGGAAGTATTACGAAGATGGTTTGTTGGTTATTTTTGCAGCGACGCTGCTATGAAACAGTTCCTGCTTCATCTTGACGAGACAGAGGGACTGGGGAAGAAATTCATAATTCAGGATCTGGACGACAAGCACTTGTTCATATCGAGCGATATTTTGGAGACTCTGCAAGCGAAGGTGGACGACTTGATGGATCAGATAGCATTCCCATTGGCGGAGAAGGGCATTTAAATTGTGAAAATCGTTTATCAATAATTAAATATGGCGGCTAGAGAATCCGGAAGAATCAAGGATGCGAATCAAAAACGAGTTCTGGATGAGGCGGCGAGAAGGCGACGGCAGAAAAAGGCTCTTGAAGCCTTGGAGCAGGATAATTTCCATGACGATCCGCACGCGGATTTAGGTAAGGCAGGAAAAATATCCAGACTCGGGCGAAATGAAAAAAATGAATTGTACAAAAATAAATTATTTTCAGTCATGAGCAAGAAAGTTCCAAAGTTCCAAGAATCTCTAGATGGCCGAGGAGCAGCAAGGAAGAAAAAAGCCCGGTCAGCAGAGTACTATAAGCAACGCTTTCGCAAGACTTTTGCTCAATTAGTTGAAGAAGATCTTAACATCAATCCCAATCCCCCTAATTATTCCAGTGCTCAAGCGCCACCCTCCAAATTCCCGGAACGTCATTTCTGCGCAATCTGTGGCTTCCCCAGTAATTATACTTGTACAGCTTGTGGCGCTCGATATTGCTGCACCAAATGTTTAGGTACGCATCAAGACACAAGATGTCTCAAGTGGACGGCTTAGAAATGTCCGTTACGTCTGACGACTTGGTGCGCAAAAAAACCATGCTAAATTTGAAATAAAACGCAAACAGACAAGAGGACGAGAGACAGACTTGAGACACAGTAAATAAACAATCCAGTTTTCAATATTTTTGTATCAATGGTGTGTGAAACTCAATACCGAGGTCTTGGTTTGTCATTTTGATCAGTTAATATTAGTTGTAGTCTTAGTTCTGTGACACTGAAGTAATAAATTAATGAGATAAGGAATTATCATCCGTTTTATCGTAAAATAGTGTTCGTTATCAGTAAATTCCTGAAATTGTCGTAAAAATTATTCCATGACTCATGCGACTATCTCGACGAACTGTCGTGTGAGCCGCGATCAATGAGACGTGAATAATCGGAGATACAAAACGGTTGGATAACAGACAACAGCGTATTGAAAACAAAGTGAAAAGGAATCGAAATATTTACGCCGCTAATTATCAATTACGAAGTGATAGATTGATTACACGCGAAATTGGAAAACTTACCTGTTGAATGTCAAAATGAAAACAACGCGTGACTGAAATCGTGGGAGAATCACATTGACAATAAAATTGAAAGGAATCGAGGTATTTATTCGGCTAATTATCAATCGAAAAGCGACAAGTCCATTACACGTGAAATTAGAAAGCCTATCTGTTGAATGTCAAAATCAAAACAACGTGACTGAAATCGTATGAACAGTGGAATCATTGACGTTGAACAGGGACAACAAAGAAAAGTTTCTAGAGGACGCCACTGATCAGTCCCAACCCGTGGCGCCATTTCTCGGAATTGTTTGGAAACATAACGTGAAGTTGCGCAAATAATCTCTCCTTTTGTTTATGTTTCATATCTATACGCGTGCATAGACATGTCTGCTATATACAAAACATTCCGAGCCGCATTATTGGGAATGTGGTCATCATCAACATTGATCCCAGTTCGATGATGATACAAAGCGGCTTTTAATAGTCGCTAAGTATATAATACGCGCTATCCTCTTTTTTATTTGAAATTATAATTAACAGTTGTATGTCATCACCTGAGAAGGAAAGTGGTTGCGAAAGGTGGCACGCACAGTGTGTGTTAACCTCAAAGCGAACGCTTCGAATGTTTCGAACGATCTTACGTGGCTTATACAGTGGCATAAGAAAAGAATGTGGCGATGATTGATGAATTAGTAGTAACGAAGAGTCGTGCATCAATAAATAAATTCATTCATTTCTCTGGGCCTTTCTGAATCGTGGGCTAATTGTATTTTTGAATTAGTTGTTATTCGCTAAAAAAGTCAGTGTTCGAAAACGCTACGATTACTTCCGGCAGCACAAAAACCATGGCAACAGAGCAGACTTGCAATGACAAGTGGTCGTTACTTCCGGTTGAGAAATCGGATGCGTGCGCAACCGAAGAAGAGGAATATCCGGCTGGAACTACGAGATTCGAAAGTCAAGTCGCTGGACATCCGTTCGATCCGAAAAAAAATAAAATCGGTGAGTATGAATTCGTAAAACGTGTTTGCAAGGATGAAGAAAAATGTAACACTGGATTTGGACCATTATCAGGAATGCTCAAAGGGGAAAATGGCCAAGTTCTGAAATCGTGCGAGAAGCCACTCCTCCAAGAGAGAGAAATTGCCTTTTATGAAGCAATCAAACATTCGGATGATCCAGTTTACAAGGAGCTCGCTTTGCTCACGCCCAAGTACATGGGAACAATGGAATCCACTTATAAAAATAGATGTAGGCATTGATTTTCACCTCGAAATGCAAATTGTAATTATTAAAAAACTACAAAGGGTTGAGTGACTTGAAATAAAATCTCCGTGTTTCATTATCAGCGATTAAATTCGTCGTTCTGAAGGATTTGACCGAAGGAATGACGGAGCCATGCGTGATGGATATCAAAATTGGAAAACGTACATGGGATCCGCTCGCAGGTCCGGATAAACGAGCAGCTGACGACCTGAAGTACGCCGCATCGAAAAAAACCTACGGATTCTGCATACCCGGTTTTCAGGTTTATGATCTCGAAACCGGAATCTTACGAAGATTCAACAAAGTTTATTTAAAAAAATTGGATCCAGAGGGCGTCATGGATGGTGAGAATAATTCTTTATTGTGGCTCTCTATCGAAGGTCGTTGGATTGTTGATTGAATTTCCAGGGAACAGCACACTCTTAGCATGAAAAAAATCCGCAGTTGTTTTAATTTTTCTTTTTCTCATTTTGACACAAATTTACTCAATAAAAAAATAATAATAATCAGCTCCAATAAACAAAATATGCAATTTTTGTAGTAAATTATCAATTTTTCATGGCCGTAAATTTATTTTTTGATAAAAACGAAAATGTAATGCCATTCTTTGCCACTAAATGCCAAACAATCAGCCACCGAAAATAATTGGAGTCAAAATGACCCCAAAAGCAGCTTCGCTGCGAAACTTAAGAAAAATTCTCACATTTTCACAAGCTCCCAAGTGATAATAATGAAATAATAAATACGTATTGTTTTGCAGCTCTGAAAATATTTCTAAATGTGGTAGAAGGAGATACGTTACCGAATCGTCAACTAATCGTGAATCTGCTTTCGCACCTGTGGAAGATTCTCGCATTTTTCCGGACTCAAAGAAAACTACGTTTTTATTCAAGTTCGTTGTTGATCGTTTACGATGCAAAGCGTTTGCGTGATTCGGTGCAAGCGGGTACTAGCATGAATAACGTCCCGTGTGTAATTGATTCCCGAAGGAAAACTCTTTATTCGTGCGATCCAGTCTCGGCTCACTCAACGAGAAGTTTGTCTCCGTCAGTTTCGAGCAGTCGATCGTCATTAGGTGGTGGAACAACGACGACGACGACATCGAAAAGTAATCGCCCGCGTGCGATCGACCGACTGAACAGACTCAAGCGAAGTGCAAGTTTGAGCGGCTGCGAATTTACGAATAATTCGCCGAGGTCGACGTCCCAAAAAATAGACACGAGACTGGAGAGACGTGGATCTTTCGGGCTCGGACTCGATAACCAATTTAGCCCTTTGTGTCGCACTCACTCTTACACTAATAATTACGACCGTGACATCCTCGAGATCAAAGAGGATTACGCCGCGTTACTCGAGAAATTGACTGGCAAATCGAAACAAGGACTAAACTGGGTTCGCGTCAATATGATTGATTTCACTCACGTATTTGACGCCGAAGACGATAGCATCGATTCCAATTATCTCCAAGGCAT